>CAIGRR010473820.1:0-15568 GCA_903798365.1 Fraxinus sp. 1973-6204 | reverse complement strand
ATCAACCATAGGTCAACACCTTTAACCCCAAAAGGGTATCCCAAGAAAACACATTGGCGTCCCCTTAGGATAAAATTTTCTTCTCCCGTGTACCAACGTGGAGGCATAGAAGAGGCATCCAAAAATTTTAAGATGAGAATAAGTTGATGTGATCTTGCATAGCACCTCAAATGGTAACTTAATTTGCAGCAGTAGTGTGGGAGTTTTGTTTATTAGATATGTAGCAGTAAGGATGAACTCATTCCAATAAAACAGAGAAAGACCAGACTGATATTTCAATGCTCTGGCTACATTCAACAAATGCTAATGTTTTCTTTCAACTATACCGTTTTGTTGAGGGGTCTCAACACAGCTTTTTTGATGAATGATTCCTTTCAGGTTATAAAAGTCAGTCAGTTTAAATTCAGGTCCATTATCACTTCTCAAAGTTTTTACTGTAGTTAAGAGATAGTTTTCTATCATTTGGATGTATGATTTAATGGAGTAGCTAGGATATGATTTCCTCTTAAGCATGTATTCCCATGTGGCTCGTGAAAAATCAACTACCACAGAGAGGAAGTACTTAGATCCATCATGAGTTGTAGTAGGACATGGACCCCAAATGTCATAATGGATGATGTCAAAAAGTTGTTTAGTGTTATGTGTGCTTATGGGAAAAGGTGTCTCGTGTTGTTTTGCTAATGGACAGATAAAACAAGGAATATCACTAGCATTATTATAATGAGAAACAATAGTCATCTGAGATAAGTTTCATTCGAGATTCTGATATATGTCCTAAACGAAAGTGCCACAAATGTGGCTGAACATCAGAGTTAAGTACAAAAGCTGCAATAAATGGTTGTCTAAGACTGAGGGCTGATAAAGTAGTCATTAGAGCTGTGGGTGGAACCTTGTGACGTAGGAGTCGATATAGGCCATGCCATACTTCACCATTCCAAATTCCAAGACAAAAGATCCAATATATAGTATGCATCAGACAAGAATATTAGGCAACATTGAAGTTGTTCTGTTAACTTTTTAACATATAGCAGATTAAAATGAAAAGTTGGAACACATAATACATCCTTAAGAAGTGACGAATTAGTGACTTGAACTACACCAAAATGTGTAGCAGGGACCATTTCTCCAGTAGGCAATTTAACTGTGAGAAAAGTTCTTGAATCAATGGAAGGGAATAGATTAGTGTTACAGATCATATGACTTGTTGTACCAGTGTCAATGATCCATGAAGTGTTGGTAGAATTATAAGCGTGTGTGGATGGAATGAATAAACAAGTGGGTTTACCAGACAAGGCAGATGGATAATCAGTCTTGGAATGATCAATGGTGTGAACATGGTTGGTAGAATGAGTGTTCTGTGAGGTATCCTTAGGTCAAAGTAAGTCAAGGAATTCCTGATATTGTCCCTTGGCTAGAGAAACTGGTTTCTTACTATCCTCCTGCATTATACTTGACTGATTTGCAAAACCCCATTCTCTCATCTGGGCTTTGTATAGCTTATGATTTGGAGGGTAACCATGTAACTTAGAGCATCTTTCCACAGTGTGGCCTGTTAAGTTGCAGTATGTGCATATTGGTGCTTCAGTATTCCCTGCTTTGAAACATTTATCCAAAGAATGTCCAGGGATTTTGCAATATGTGCAATATGGTCTCTCTTTCTTGTCAGTGGTATTCGATTTCCATAATTGGGTGTTTTTTTTATCCCCATAATATTTCCTGGTTGTCATTGCAATGGTCACATTATTGACAGTGGTGGAGACAAGTTGTTTCTACCTTTCTTGTTGTTGTATATAGGAAAATACTTTGTTAACCGGGGGAAGGGGATCGAGCATCATGATTTGAGCTCTTATGTTGTCATATACTTCATTCAATCCCATCAGGAATTTGATCACATAGTCACATTGATGTCTATCGACCAATATTTTCAATTGTCCACAACTACATTCAGGTATGTGATCATATGTTGATAATTAATCCCATATAGTTTTCAGCTTACCATAGTAGATGCTTACAGAGTCATTTTCCTGTTCCAAATCAGCCAAAGCTTTCTTCAGTTCATAAATCCTGGGTCCATTTTGATGAGAGAATCGATCCTTAAGTTCTGCCCATATCTCACTTGCCTCATCCACAAAGGCAACGCTGGATCTAAGGGACGGAGATATGGCATTTTGGATCCATGACACCACCATATCATTACACCTCTCCCATGGATCAAATGATGCACTGGATGGTTCTGGTTTCGATAATGATCTATTGATGAAACCAAGTTTGTTCTTTGCTCCAGGTGCTTGTCGGAGTGCCCTTGACAAAGTGGTGTAGTTGTCTGTAGTTCACAACTCTGTGACCAACACAGTCCTGGATCATCGGAATTCTCCAACCTATAATTCTCCAAAAATGAGAATTCTCTACATTTCAAATGTAGTTCTCGATATTTTATATTTGTGTCAATGAGAAATATAACATTTATTGTGATTTCATGTAAACTTTTGAAATAAGTAGAGTAGGTTATGTGTCAAAATTTTATTGACCAACAAAATGTTTAATTGTATGCACATATTTGTCTTTAATGTGGAATTATAAATTATTAATAAGGATATTTTGGTCTAAAATATTAGCAAAATGAATATCGAACAAATTTTGAATATTTTTATAAATGATGATGTGAAAGTGAACATTCTTGTAATTTCCTCAAAAGATTTCCATGAAAGACAAAAGAAAGGCGTCATTTCCCGACTAGACAAGCAAAAATGACAAATTGTTGCCAATCCCTGTGGCTTTTCTTCATCCACATGAATTATTCACGTAACTTTCTTTCACCATCTATCATTTAACTCCTGTGTTCATATTGGTCCTCAACTAACTACCCAATTTCCTAAAATTATTAATACATCTAAAATATTACGAACTTGAGTTGCAAGCAAGAGGCATTTTAATAATTAAATATGAAAAATATTATGGCGTGTTCAGTAGAGATTAAAATTGAAAAATTAGTCGTTATTGTTAACTTTTATTAGACGAGTGCGATCCAATAACGACTATATTTTCAATTTTAATTGAATTTTAATCACTCCCAAACACTCTCTAAGTGAATAGATTTTTCAAGCTTTGAGTTAATGGTATATTGGTCAAATTTGCTTCAATTTAATTCATTGTATTGTCGCAATTCAATATTTTTGACGAAAGATTACAAAATAAATAATTTCCTTCAATTTTTGAAGCTGTTTATTGTAGACTACAAAATATTTTATAGAATTAAATAATAGAATACGTATCTAAATAGTTTTTAATATAGTGATTTCACTAAACACTCCGTTGAATTGTTAGATTTGACATGAAACAAAATATCGTTATCAAAGTGAAAATGTAGAAAGTGATTTTTTTTTTTAAAAAAAGTAATTTTTTGGAGGAAGTGACGAAGATTTATATCCCAAATTTAGACAAAGATTTCAATTATTGTGGACTAATATTACACGTGTCAAGCTCTTAGACCTACCCATCTAATCTAAGAACGTTTTCTTTAAATTATACTCAAATAGTTTTATCACATTCAAACTAACTTGTGTAGTGATTTCTTCGGTGCATCTCCCGCAAAGTTTCGAAGAATAATCACCCGCTCATCTTCCTCTGGGGATTATTTGAACTGTATCCGGGTAAACGTTTCATTTTCATCTTTCGTTTGCATTTTTCTTCCTAATTTTAAATGACCGATGTCTTTGTATGCATAATCCATTTTTATTTTTCTTAATCTCCACAAATTCTTGGAGAAGGGATGGGAAAAAAATTGAATTATCAATATGAATATGTGGTGTCGATTGTATTTATCTCAAAACACTCTGTGTGAGCTCGAAAATGGTATTGATTTTGTATGTGATCAATTTTTGCATTCTGTAATATGGTTTTGACTGAAAATTAAATTGATTTATAAATTAAATAAAAAGGAAAATTTGTGTACTTTTGGAATATTTGGTTTTGTAGCCGGTTTGGTGAAAAATATTCAGGTACTTGACTCCAAATTTATTGGGAACGAGCTCAATTTGTTGATATTGTTGCCAAAGTAGAATATGGATAGTCATTTGCACTGGCCGAGCTAGGTCTCAGGTCGGTCCAATGGGAACCTAATTTAATTATCAAAATTTTTCAAACACACAATATATTAGTATAAAAGGCAAAAAAAAAAATAAATAACGGCCATGTAATTATTATTTTTTCTCAAATTTCAGTGGTGGCCACTGGACAGGGACCCCACTGGCCCACCTCCCTCTGCCACTGGTTATTTGAATGTGTTGTTCTTTTGCCTTTCGAATATCAAAGTCATGTATGGTATGCTAATTGTATTCAGCAATGTCAACTACATTTTCTACTATAATAAGGTCGAGTCTGTCCAAAACGTCACAATACAGTGTAGAATGTAGTTGAAGTAGGTGTAATTGGATAAGACATTGTCTTTATGTCAAAAATAGCGACTGATATATGATTTGAAGTCATGCTTTCACCAGATAATCTAGCACCAAGGGAGGGAAAATGGCTTATGGTTCAAAGTGCATGTTGCATTCCCTGGCAATTCTTGTTTTTGTGACTATAGTTCAATGTTCACAAGCTTATTTATGGAATGAAAATGGGGTAAAAACTGCTGTCTTTTTATCACCTAAATTTGTGATGGAGCCAGGGTCGGTTTCTGATAAATACTTTTACAACATCGATTTCCCAAGAGGTCATATTGGTCTCAAGAGTTTTGATGCTGAAGTAATTGATGAGGCAGGGAATTCCATTCCCCTCCACGAAACCTATCTCCACCATTGGCTTTTTGTAAGATATTATCAACGTAAACATAATGGTTCTGATGTTGCAAAGCACCATGGTGATCTGGGGCTCCATGGGCCTGATTTTGTTGTTGTAAAGAATAGTGGAGTGTGTGACTATGGCCTTATACAATATTTCGGCCTCGGATCTGAGACTCGAAGAACATCCACATATGTACCAGATCCTTATGGAATTCAGGTCGGAAATCCAGACGATATCCCTTCTGGTTTTGAGGAGAGATGGATGCTCAATGTGCATGCAATTGATTCTCGGGGTGTGGAAGATAGGATGGGATGCACTGAGTGCCGGTGTGATTTGTATAATGTCACAGTAGACGACTATGACCGACCTTTGCCCCCTGATTATAATGGTGGCTTGAGATGTTGTTATGATGAAACGAGATGTCGGATGAGACAAGGGTTTCAGGGTGTGACGAGAAGCCTCTACTTGAAGTACACTGTCAAGTATGTTGATTGGTATACGTCTATTGTGCCTGTAAAAGTCTATATCCTTGATGTCACTGATATTTGGACAACGGCAGATGAATCCAGAGGGATAAAGTCTAGACATAGATGCCAGGTACTATAACGTTATTTATTAAAAATACATGGTTTGAAAAATTAATGTTCAAGAGAGCTTAGAACCTTCAAGGCCAATATTTATGATGCGCTTTTATCTATTAGTTTGAATGATTTCAATGATCAAATATCTGTTTAAATGTAGATTATGTAGTTGAAACAACATTTTCTTCGATTTGTATATCCTTTAGATGATATATCACCCAGTGCGTGCTAGAAAGATAAAGGAAATGCAGAATGTGGTGACTAAGAGTTTTGTTAAGATTGTCGATAATATTTTATTGTATATTTAGAACCTAAAAGTAGTTTAACATGCATTTAATAGGTAGCTGATGTGTAATGTATTTTTGTGTATATTGAATGAAAAAACAGATAGAAATTGAAAGGAATTACAATAGATTGTGAGCATTCGAGAGGCTCACTCTCTTCCCATTGAAACCCAATTTTTTGCCTAAGTGAAATGAAATTACCCTTCCCTATTTATACTGAGAAGTATATACAGTTAATTCTACTAAATTCCCATATTACCCTCCACTACTTTAGCCAACCAACTAGTAACCTATCAGCATTTACACGGAAATTTTTAGAATCATGAACATCAATATGTCGGAGGCAAATTGTTGAATGTGATGAAAATTTGCATTAAAAAAGCCATGTATCTTTTCATAATATCTTTGATCACTATTTCTGTTTCTTCATTTGGGTCAATACTCAGTTGAACTGTTATGATATAGATTGAGTATGAAGTTCCGTCTTGTGCTGTTGACACGGGTAATGATTATTGTACTCATACCAAAAGTCTACATGTAAGTTTGCCAACTGGTGGCAATGTCATCTATGGTGTTGCACACCAGCATGCTGGCGGTATTGGTTCAGCTCTTTATGGGGAGGTAATTATTTTTTTTAATGTGTGGCCAGACAGTCATATATCTTCTCTAATCATAAATTAAATTATTTACTAGGTTCCAAAGCTGACTTATTTTAACTTTCGTCAATGGGAATCTTGATAGGTTACCCAAACAATTGTATGCTTTGAACTTTTGGAATCATTCTGTTAAACACATACGTCACGTGATACTTTCTTCATCTAATACACTGTCAAAATTAGTCATCGCTCACATGATGTCTGAGTATAGATACAAAGATTGAAGTAAGAAATTTGACAAAACAAAAAGTCATATAACCCTCAATTATGACGACACTATTAAACTGTACCACAAGAAACACTAGATAATCAGAAGAGTCCATGTACGGTAACAACTTCTCTTTGTAGGAACGTTTGGGAAGGGAAGTTTTACTCATCCAATGTGTATTCTTATGAATGACAAATCAGCAAAGTTGGGTGATCGGAATGTTTACTGCCATGAGCCATTGCTAGTCATTATTTAAGATACAATTTAAATTTTTTCACTATCTTGTAATCTTTTATTGAAATTCAAAGTATCCATTTACTTATCTTATGAAGTCCGTCTTATTTTCATAATGAGTTTATCACCAATACACATTTACTTTTGATATCCTGGACAAACTGATACTACTCATTTTAAAGAATTTTGCAACTTTTTCCTGTTTTCAAACAAAAAACCATATGCAATGACAATTAATAAAACTGTTCCATTTGTTTTTTAAATGTTTGTTTGGTACACATCTAACCAGCTCACGTAGTTCCCCGTAAGGGAAAAAGATGCATCATGATGTTTTAATGATACGCATGACTTTGTGGAGAAGGTTTTATGGCTAAATATTTCTTCAAAATTGATTCTTCTAGTTTCATCTTGGATGAAGCTATATTATACGCAAATACTCGAAAAAATAAAAGTTTGTGCAAGCAATTTTATTGGTGGTTCCTGCAGTAGATACAACTTTCAATTTAGATACAAGTGTAGTAGTAAATTTTCTTTTGCAATAGAAACTTTATAGTTTCCCCTGTTAGTTAATTGTTTTCAGGGACACCTAATGAAGTTAGCTACGGGCAATAACAATGCATCAACCTTACAATATGGAAAAAACCACCACTCGGAGAATCTAGAGCTAACTTGAATACTGTTCCGCACATACTATTCATCATATTTGTTGGCATTCCTTCCCGATAACCCGGTTCAAGGCAATTTTTTGGTTGAAACGGCTAATTTTGCTCACCCCCTCCCCCTTCCCTTTTGGAGGAATTTTGGTAAGACTTATTGCCCCCAGGCTTAATGCCCGAGGACACTTAGTCAACTACAAATGATCGGCTTCAGTCCATATGAAAATATGAAATTATGAATGCATTTGCAGGGATTTTCAATGATTTTTTCTGATGAAATATTCCAGGATGGAAGAGTGATATGCTCGTCAAATCCAATATATGGAGAAGGAAACGAGCCTGGAAATGAGGCAGGTTACATTGTGGGAATGTCTACATGTTACCCTCGACCTGGCTCTGTCAAGATATCTTCTGGGGAGACGCTAACGCTTGTATCCAACTATAGCAATGAAAAGAGACATACAGGAGTCATGGGGCTCTTCTACATCTTGGTCGCAGGCTCATCACCACCAAACAAAGTAGTGCATGCTCCGGCAGAAGTAAGACCCTTATTCTCTGCACATTATATTGCCCCTTAATATGATGCTAAGTGATCATAACTGTGATGCATACTATAAACTATCTTTGATATGCTAAAGAACGATGTGTTAAAAGAAGTCTAACATGGTGTTGCATCCATACAGTCGTATATCTTTTGAGTCCTTGAATCGATGATACCTACGGTAAGGAAGCAGTTCATAAAAAACATTAATTATGTAGATAATTTAAATAAATAAGTTTGTCTCCTCTCTAACAACTTTAAATTTTAAGATAGGGTGGTTCAATAAGGTATCAGAGCAAACTGAGGTCATGAACTCAAGTTTCGCCATCACCTTTTTATGAAATTTGTGCTTATTCAGGCCTTCGATGAAAACATGAATTTAATCTGCACTGGGGGGCGTGTTGCAAACATAATTAATGAGATGATTCAACATAGTATTTAGGTATCAGCTTTAGCAGTGATTCAAATGAGGACTCCGGTTCATTCTTTTTGGGGGTTGCTGAAAAATGATAATTCGATGGCAAGTGAATGATAACTACATCAACTTTAGTAGTGGGGAGCCTGAAATTTGAGTTATGGGGCAATGATGCACATATGTTAAGACTTAATTTCCATTTTTTTTCTCTCTCTCCAGTCCTTGATTAGAAAGCTCTTGTTCATAGAATCATAGAAGATATATGTTCAAAGTTATCTCATTGATAACAAACATCATCAATTAGATCCTATTTTACCGATTGATTTTAATGAGTTATGTGGACTGTAATATCAAGCATAATGAGTCAATAAGATATACTTCTATATGCTACTCAATAAAATTACTTGTGAAGCGATGCTGCATCACTGGTTGTTTGTGAGTCAATAGAATGAGTAAATTCTTGACCTGTAAAAAATATGCTAAAATAACGAAGACTATTCATTAGTCTGGATAAATTGGATAGGATTCTTAGGATATTCTATAATTCTAATCAAGTAATCTATTATTTCAAGAGAGAGAAGATAGGACGGGAAATTGCCCTGCCTACTCTCCATGATTGTACTTGGATTTTTGAGTTTCATAAATGTGCTGCTCATCTTTTGTAGGTACATCAGGCATGGATGATAACATCATCTGTTTGGGGTGTTGCCCTGTTTGGAGTTGCAATCATTCTGGTTATTATTTCTGCATTCCGATATAGGATCAGAAAAGAGGAAGGCTATGAAGCTATAGTCATGTGAGCTTTTCCTTTCAAGTTTGGCTCACCACAGAGATTTTCTGCAGTCTTGTTGTATCACTATATAATTTTATGCAATATTTACCGGTGTTTTTAATTCCTTTTGGATTCACAGGATAGTTATACTTCAATAAGATCATGTTATAGTTGGATTGTTGATTGAACTTGTAGCAGAATATTTCATTGCATAACCTGGTACATAATTTTCAGGGGTTGGTTCATTTTCTTGTTGCTTGATTGATGTTGTCGATTTTATATCATGCGAGTGTATGAATAGTAACAAGTAATAAAGTAGATCTATTAGTCCTAGATATCAACTTCAATTTGATTTAAAACAAATAGTAGTAGTTATGTTTTCTTTTGTAATTTTTTTTTTTTAGATATCCTAAAACAGTAAATGATTTTTAATGATGGTTTAAGAGTTAGGATTTATGAGTTCACCATAGCTATTCTTGTAATCTCAATTATCGTATTCTATAATAACAAATAGAAGTAGTTAGGTTTCTTTTGTGATTTTTTATTTTAAATATCCTAAAATCGTAAAAGATGATTTTTAATAATGGTTTAAGAGTTAAGATTCATGAGTTTATCATAGCTATCCCCTTAATCTCAATTATCAAATTCTATAACAATTGATTCCAATAACATATTCGATTTACTTCTCTCGAGTTCAAATTGATTTTATTTAACTAAATCAATTTCATATATCGATGTGAATTCGAGTACACTTTAGTTAAACTTATTAAATCTCTAAGAATCTTGTAACGACCAAATTACATAGAAAATGTATCTTTACACTTTTATACTAGTTTTCGGTTTTTACTATGTGATCTAAACAAATAATATATCTTTACGTAATTATCGCACACAAAATCAAAGAATTAGTTGTCATTTAATCCAAACATAAGACTAGAAGTAAAAACAATTCATAAAATCAATAGAAATTTTAAAACTTTTTAATTAAAATTAAGGTTTGAAACTAAGTTACAATCATTATCCTAACTAATTACTTAATTACACATCATGGAAGTATAAAAATACAAGAAGGAATTAAAGTACATCACCAGGTATTAATAAAAAATGAGAAAAAAGATGAAAATTTTGCACCAAGAGTCCACCTCTTCTTGTTAAATCCTTGAAACTCTTTAACTTCTTAATTCATTTATTGATTTTTTCATCATTTGTCTTGAATAATATATGTACAATGTATCCCCAAGTATTGGATTGAATTTATGTGTATAATAAAACTCTACAAACCCTCCCCCTTTGATTGTTGAATAAATGCATGTATTTATAGAACAAGATTTAGGCAAAATCATTGTTCAAATTGAATTCTGTCAAGAGTTTAAAAGGGTGTTTGGTGTAGATTAAAATCAGATTTTAAGTGGATTGTGATAGAAGTTTTTAAAATGTGGTTAAAAAGATGTGGGACCCATAAAAGATGTTATTGATATTGATTGTTAGATTAAAATCTGGCCCAAACAGGCCCTAAGACTAAAAAGGAAGCAAATTCATTTTCCAATTGAACTCCTTTTCTCATGTAACTTTAGTTAGTCCTTGATGTTCTAATATTGTAATTAAGTCATCGTCATTCAAAAATCATTAATAATTGAACCAAAGCAAGTTCTGGAGTTTTCAATTTAGTTCCAAACTTTATAAATGTCTAATTTAACTCCCGAAACTTATGGATTTTCACCCAATGCACTATTAATACTTTCAATTGATCTCTTGCAGTTTGATTAATCTTCAATTGCTTCAAATCAACTCCAATTAAGCTCCAAACAACCTATTTTCATAAAAATTGTATCCAAGTTGGGATTTTCCTACAATTAACATAATTTACACAAATTAAATAGATATTCGCTCGATTTACATATAAATAAATAATAAAAGAAGACTGAATAAATGCACTTATCACTTTTACTCGTCACTGTCCAACTTTCAAGCATTGTGGTCTCCAAACTTATATTAGTTTTACGCACCTTAGTCATCGTGATGGATGGTTTTCATTTTCGACTCTCATTTTAGTCATTTTTTAGTAGGGATAAAAGTAATATTTAGTGTTCATGTAAGTTGAGGATTCAAATAAAAACAAACAAAAGTCGGAGACTCAAAATTGCAATATTCATAGTTTTGGGATCTTTATTGCAAATCTTCCTTGGTTAAATGGTATTATTTGGTATTGGGAAATATACATAATTATTTTACTTTCAAAATACACTTTCAAATTTAAGAAACTTGTGAAATTCTTTCAAAAATCATATGGTCATATTTGTCACCACTTGGTAAAATTTTTGTGACCAATTTTATTAATTAAATAGGTTAAAATCAAAATAACATACAATTTTTTGTCACAAGCATTAGTCACAAATCAAAGAATGTTATAGTTATAAAGATCGGTGTTCTAAAAAGTTCACATAGGCACAACCTTGACACGAGGCTTGGGAAAAATGTGACATCTTGGCCATGAGCGCCTAGTGGCACTTTATTAATTTTCTTTTTAAAAAAAAATTATTTAACTTTAGTTTCAAGTTTTTAAACGACTTTATCTTTACAAAAGCAAAAATAAAAATACATTAGAAAATTTCAAGTAGAAATTGTCTAGTTGAAAGTTGAAACTATGAAAATAGTCTAACTTTTGCATTTCGAAAACTTGAAACTTGTATAATTGTAGAAATTATTAAGTAAATATTGTATTTTATAAGTTTAGATATTTGGTATGTATTATTTTTATTATTAAATGATTTTTAGAATGATTAAAAATTTAAAATAATATTAAAAATAAGAAAATATTTGTTTTCGCCTAGGTCTCGCTTAGGCTCGTAAAACTTGAAACTTAACATCTACGTCTAATTACGCTTTGGTCATTTAAAACACAAATAAAGACAAAATGTGAGTCATAATTATAAATTTAATTAAAATCACATATTTTTATAGGAGACAATTTATTTATTGGTCACAATTACCTAAATTATTGGTTACAAACTCTCTTCATCTCATAGCGGTCTACCACCATCACCACAAACCAAACGACTGCAACCTCACCACCAATGCCTGCACCAACAACCACCACCATATTCTCCTCAAATCCATCATTACCTCCACCACACTACCACCTCCACCTCCCACTCTAACCAAACATACCTGAACCACCACCGCACAATCAGAGATGTAGCGTCACTACCACCATCGCACCATCACCTTCACCACACAACAACCATCTCATATACCTCCATCAAACCATAAGCTCCACCTCTACCTCTATCTCCAACCAACCATCCTTTCTCTTTCAAACAGATGGACAGAAATTTGTGACAAAATCTCAAAGCCCACCCACCGCCACCTGCATCTTTAGGGCCCGTTTGGACCGGATTAAAATCTGATTTTAATCTAAGTCAAAGTCAAACAATCAATATCAACCATATCTTTCATGTGTCTCACAACTTTTCAACCATACATTTCAAAAACTTCTATCACAATCTTTCTAAATTTGATTTTAATCCACACCAAACACCCTCTTAATACACCACAAATCCACCCCCAACTCAGACCACCGCCAAATCAGAAGAAGAGAGAGAGAGAGAGAGAGAGACGAAAAAACCTAAACGATCTTCTATTTTGAGAGCCATCGGTCGTCATATGCAGCGCCGGACTACCATCAACATACCCCACCATCATCTAAGGTTCACAACGACATGCATCTTCAATTCAGTCTCAATTGTTGCCTCCACTTTATCTTCACCACCATTGCAGGCTAAATTGAACATTTGGTGGTCATCGAAGATGTGATTTGAATGGGCCAATGTGGTTCTTTGCTTATTTAGCAGTGAACTTAGTATAGGAGATATTAAGTATTGGTGGCAGTAAAAAGAGTAAATAGATAGATCTGCGGATGGATAGAGAGGAAGGTGGTGAAAGGTGCTGAAGAAGAAAGTGGCAGTGGTGGTGTTGGTGTTGGTCGATGTACACCCTATGGGTGTGTGGAAATTTCGACTCTGTGTTGTGGAAACAAGATTGTGACGAAATAAATTAGGGTTAGGGGGTCATAGTGTGGAATGGAGTGCGTGGGTGGGTGGAGTTGGGATACACGTGGTTTTTGAAAAAATAATTCTATTATCTGATTATTGAAATGAAAAATTAAAAAATAGATGTGGGTGTCATTTCCTCTTTCCAAAACTACTGGATAACCATTTGGCCCAACTCTCAATGACCATGGACTCAAGAAAAAATTCGATTAAGATCATACAAAATATTATTGGAGGAAATTATGTCCCTTTCGCCCTTCATGTGAGAAAAATTTAAAGATACTGGTGAGTTTGAAAATAAAGTTGAAAAATATGCTTCTTTTAAATTAAAAAAAGTTTCTATTAGGGGTAAAATTGTGATATTCATTTACAAAACAAAATATTTAACTCCACTTATTTTTTTAAAGGTTTATATTACTGCCACAAAATCTAATTTTTGCACCACATTATAATCATACCACAATTAAAATGTCTTTTTAATAAATACACCATGATAAATTTACAATTATACTCCTTATTTAATATTCCGTTGCCTCAATCCTCTAAACTTTAGTGCATGCTTTCCCATCATTAATTTTCTCATCCATTACATAAAATCAAGGTTATGAAAATGAATGCAGAAGCTTCATAACTTGCACAACACGAATCAGAAAGCGAGTTTGAATTGATTAACTCATCGGGAATAACAAATATATAGTAAAACTCAAATACCAATTCATAAAAAAATAATATTAAGGACAAAATTATCTAATAATCATGAATATCAAAATTATCTTGACATTATAAATTTCTAACTGTGACAACAACATGAAGACATAATTACTTATGGATGAAACATGGCACGCAGAGGTTGCCCATAGAAGATAAGTTGCCTAAAGTAATTGGCATACAAGGAGTGACGGTAGGTGCCATGGTAATTGGTCGTAATTGAGAAAATTGAGTCTGGATAAAATGATTTATAAAAACAAATTATTCATATAATTCTCGATATTGTATACCATAAACCGAGAAGCATAAAAATCAACATAAAGTGAAAACATACATATGAACGTAATAATTGTGGTGTCTTGTTAATGTTAGAAAGTAGATTTAAAAGTTGGTTAATTAATTAATTTCACAGGGGCCATTTAAGTAAACACTAAACTTGTGGTGTAATAAATAAATTTGTGTCAGTAATAGTTACTCTTTTTTTAACCTCTATAAGTTTAAGCTTGATTTAGTCTTGTTATTATGATTTTATCGATTTTAATTTTTTTTAATAATTTCTAAGGTCTTTTCTTGTTTGAATTCCTATGATTTTCTTATTATTTGATGTATTATATGTGAACATTTGATGTATCTATTATCTGCAAAAGAATCAGAGGAAACTTGAAAAGGTCAAATAATCTTCAGAAACATTAGAGTTCTTTCATCGTAAACCATTGTCATTTTCAGAAATTCCTCTGTTGCAAATATGATGTCTAAGAGATTTGGATATAAGATTGACAAATTTCCTACCTTAGATTTTAGGAGAAGCCAGGGCCTTGAATTTAATATCAGTGCAGAGATGGTAGTACACAGAGCTGGACCTGAGAGGAGGCCCAAAAGGCCTTCGCCTCAGGCCCAGAATTTTTGAGGGCCCATTTTTTTGGTTTAATTAACCTAAACACTTCAACTCCAGTCATTCATTTCCCTTCCCTGCGCCGTTTCCTCCATTGCCACGCCTCTACCTTCAGCCATTCCTTCGCGCCTAAATCTCCAGCGTCCTCCAGAGTCCATCGAGTCAACGACCAACGTCCTCTCCGTCAGGTATCATTTCAAAATTCAAAAAAGTAAAAAAACTTTTCTAGTATTCTTATTTTTCAGTATGTTTTACCAAAATTTGTTATTTGGATGATAAGTATGCACTTCCGTATTGTTCTTATCTTAAGTTGAGAAAATATGTGCTTGAATTTTGAACGAAAGCTTTGGTCTGTCATTTACGTGTCATATATTGATTATTGAAGCATGTCAATGGAAGACTTTGGTCTTCATGATCAAATCCTAAATCTTGCTTTTTTTTTCTTTTCCAAAACAAGTAGTAAGGACCACTTCAACCAAATTTTAAGATGTCCAGTACTCCAGTTCATATTCAATCCTTAGTATTCAAGCGTCATTCATATTCAGTATTTTTAGTTTGTAATATAAATGTATAATTTTGATTGTGGGCAAATTCCAAAGTGTTTCACAAGCATAAGTGAATTAGTGAATATTAGTAAGTTCACTTCCATGTTTCTTATTATTTAACGTGTATAAAATTATCTCTGCGATTTAATAATAGCATTGAATATGTATTATTACTTATCTGGATTTGACGTAAGTAAATCTACTGCGTCAGAAGTGACTGAAGAAGCGAGTATCCCGATCAGACA
>CAIGRR010473813.1:0-10609 GCA_903798365.1 Fraxinus sp. 1973-6204 | reverse complement strand
ATTTCGATTAACATTAATTTCACAATTATTATTATCTCCACAAGAATTTTCCTCCGTATCAACTTTTTCTTTCACCACTCGTCCATTTTTCAACTTCTCCAATCTCTTCATTTTCGCCTCCATTTGCCTTATTGACTGCAACTCGTCCCTCTTCCTCAATTACTCCTTCGCCTCGATCGGTAGTGAACGGACTGAGCCACGGGAATTTCGCTTTGCTCTTGTCACTCGTCTCCCCCTCTTTGAACCACATGAATGGTTAATTGGATTTGGTTAAATTGGTTTTGTTGTGTAGGCTAATGGATTATGGACTTACAAAAAAATGAAAACATAAGAAGGGGGAAAGGGGGGGAATCTCAGCTGCTCTTCTTCAGTTTTTCTTCTTCCCGGCGGACGACAACTTTGCAAAGAGAACTTGCAGCTTCCGACGGACCCAGCACGGGCGGCTGCGGAGGATGGCCAGGTGCTGGGTCCGCCCCTGAGTAGTACGTCTTGAAGAAACTTGCATATTGGTAGCCTTTAAAAGGAAGAAAAACTCTTATATTTTAGCAAAGAACCTGCTTGCCCTTGAAGATCAAGTCTGTAAGCCACCTGTGGATTTTAATGCCCAATTACAAGCACATTCATATGAGATGTGATGAGTATAATTCACTCATTGAACTAGCACCTCTAAAATATAGTTTTATTTTTTCTTGAGTACTTTTGAGTGTTTTGATGTGTTTGTTTATGTTGTTTTGTAGTTTAGGTAACTTGGAGAAAATGACACATTTTGGAGGTTAGAATGAAGCTAAATTGTTGATCATGGAAGTGGGCATGAAGTGGAGATGAAAGTAGAGAAAAATAAAGTGGAAATGAGGCAATGAAATGAGACCAAAAGTGAAGGAAACATATGGGCGCCAAGAAACAGCCAGAAAATCAACAGAATGCGGCTCCCAACCGTAACAGAAATCAGTAAAATTACTGGCTCTTTGGTGTAGCGCCAGCAATGGGCACTGCACCATCAAAGGATTCCATCACAGCGCTGTAGCGCTAGCTATGGGCACTGCCTCCCAAGGTTAAAAAAATCAGATTTTTTTTACAAAGTATTTGACGTGGTCCAACCCCAATTCGTCTTGAAACTTTAAGGGACTATAAATACAAATTTGAAGACCTACTATTGGGGGTTGAACGACGCAAGAAGGAAAGGAACAAGAGACTGATTGAGAGCAAGAAAGACAAAATCAAGGGGGAGATTTCACGCACCAAATCAGTTTTTCTCATTCTTTTCTTCTTCATGTTCTTCATATTAGATTAGATTATGCCTTCTCTCTTAATCATGAACTAAATTCTAGATCTAGGGTTTGATGTAATCTAACTATTGGCATGTTTGGATTCTAACATAGTTATTTCTTATGATTTTTCTCTTAGTTTATTTGTGTTGATTCTTGTGCATTGCTTTCAATTACTAGATCAATAGTTGAATGATTTGATACTTTAAATCTCAGTACTAGAGAGAGGGAGATTTAGGCATGATCTAAGAATAACATAACCTAAATTTTGTAGGTTTCGAGAGAAAATATGACATATAGATTGGTTCTATTTGGCACTCGAGAGAGGGAATAGAATTAATCTAAGGTTCTTGTCTACAAATTTAGGAAAAATTGATAGGAGTAGCTATAAAAGTTGAGAAACATTATTGATAGTGTGGTAAAATCATTTCCAAGGTTTTCTCACGTTGATAAATCTCTTATAGTTTGTCTTATTTTATTTGAACTGCCACCACATTTATGTTAGATTAGTATAAAAACATTGATTCTAAACTTAATTTTCTAAATAAAGTAAAAGCTAAAATAATTATATTACTTAGTAAGAATTAAATAACAATCTCTGTGGGTATGGCATTCTAATTCTCTTCATATATTACAAAACTTGATACCGTACACTTGCGATATAATTCACATTGTACAAAACGCCTAACAAGCTGCGACCATTCTACAGTGTATTACAGGCTCTTCTGGTGTCATTTCTTGCAACTAACACAACTCCAAATTGTATAGTCATTGCGCTTGTAAATGGTTTCTAAATCATGGAATACTAATGCCATATTTTCATCTGCCGATGTCTAATGTTCTGAAATTTCAGTTGGGTGTAGGACTAATAATTGCTGAGGCCACCCTCTCCACAAACTCAAGTTTGTCAAAATTGTTCCATGAGTGCAGAAACTATACTATTTAGAGTTGTCAAAGGGGTAACTAGATTGAGAAACTCGATTATATATGCCAGGTAAACTTTATGCAACCGAGTGGAAGATAATTTATTTTACTGGTTTTAATGGATTCATGCCGTGTTATGAATCAAGATAATGAGATTCAATTACTTTTGCAGTCTATCTTTATGGCAAGTGATCTTGTGATTGACTTCTAGAAAAGTATATGGTTATTTGTTCACTATGGAAGATATTGGATTTAAGGTTTTATGAGTTCTAGCAAACTGTTACCTTTGACAATGACTTTTTGGGTTTTGATTATAGATTTACGATTTAGTGGAGAAGATGTTGATAAATCCGAATGAAGTTATAAAGATGACAACTCAGCGTAAAGAAACTGTTAATTGTATTGGGCTGCCTCACTATACTTTAAGTTGGGCCATGTTTGCTGTTTGGACCATTAAGTGAAATAGGTTGTGGCCTCAATTGAATTAATGTGATCAGCCATACACGTGACTGATCCTCTGCCCTTGGATGCTAACTGTTCATATTACTTGGTTGACTTGACTTTTGGGTGGATGGATATTCGAGAGTCCTCTATTCTCTCTTCGTCTCTCTGCTTTCCTTTTCTGTTTGAGTGAAGTTTAAGGTTTCATGGTTTCTTGTGATCGTAATTGATCTTAGTGATTTCTTCAATCCTATTCTTTGTGAAGTCTGTATATTATGTACTAATTAGGGATTGGTTCTGTGATTAGGTTCTGTATTTTTGAGGTGAGATTAAACTGAAGAAACCTTTGGTTTCTTTGAACATTTGTACTGATTCTTGCTTAATACTTAGTGGATCTAGAGCTATATCCTTTGTGGATGCTCAAACGGTGATTAGATTTTTGTAACTGAATATCCGTACTATACGGGGTGAAAAATCACTTGTTCAGTGTCCTTTTATGTTTCTGCAAATTATTTTGTGGTTTGTGAACTTCTATCCTTTAGTATTGTTGATTTGGGGCCTTACAAGTGGTATCAGAGCTTCGTTTCTATGTTAGGGTTCGATAAGGTCTCTGTTCTGGGTTTCTTCGTGTAGATCTAAGGTTCTTGGGGTAGACAGGTAGTTCTTTGTGAGAAAAATTGTTTTTCCTTTTTCACTTGTCTTAACTCGCTGTAAATCCTGGTTATTCTTTTGTTTCTACCGAATCTTAGTTATTTTGTTTTTGACTCGTACCGAGTCTGGCGAGTTGGTGTAACTCATTTCGATTCACGGTTGAGTCTGTGACTCATTGCTGAGTTCCACTGAGTCTTGGTGACTCGTTGCTCTCTTGCATTCGTTCTGGATTCTTTGGTGTGATTATGGTATTCTCCCTATGCTCTCTTTATTTTGAAACATTAAGGTTTCAGATTCTGGTATCGTTTCAAAACCTCATCTTTATTTTTTGATAGCATTGTTAAGTTCTTGAAACTGGTTATTAAGGTAAGCAATTCTCCATTGCTTTCCTTTGTCCAAGACCTCCTGTGAGGGTCTGGGATTCTGAGGGAACAGTAGGTTCAAGGGTTGCCACCTCTTAAACCTCTTCAAAATTGTAACTATACTATTCTGAATTGTGAGTACTTTGATTCGTGAATTGCATTAATAAGAATATATCTACTATTATCTTGTTGCCTCTGCTGTTCACTTATCTTGATCAATTTTCTGTAAACTGCTTGAATCATTATACTCTGTGTGCTGTATACTTACAATTATGAATATTATCTATCATCATGTCCACTGTACATAAGTTTGGACTTGAGACATGAAATGGTACTGGAGATTTCAATCTCTGGCGCCATAAGATGATGGCTCTTTTACTTCAACAGAGGTGTGTTGCAGCCCTTGATGGTCAATGGGCTGTAGAGACTAGTGCCTATAGAAGGCAGGAATTAGATGACACTGCATGGAGTTCAATTTTCTTGCATCTGTATGAAAATGTGATTAGGAAGGTTGGTAAAACTACCTCTGTTCAGGTTTTATAGAATAAGTTAGAATCACTTTATCAGACTAAGATTATGCCTAATAAATGTTATCTCCTGATGTTGTTCTATATCTTTAGATTTGATCCCTTATCTGATTTGGAAGATAACCTTGACAGATTCACAAAACTGATTCAGGATTTAGAAAATTGTGATGAAACATTTTCTGATGATCAACAAGTTGTTGCACTTCTGAACTCTCTTAGTGATAAATACAAAGACATCATAATTTCTTTAGAATATAGGGGGCATGATCTTATTGTTGATATAATAACTTCAGCCCCAAGAAATAAAGAACTTGAGCTGAAAGTTGAATCTAAAGATTCTAAGTATGGGGAAGGGTTGCACATAAAGGAGAAATGAAATCCTAATAAGAAGCAATCTACATACAATTTCAATCCTCATAAGAAAGCTAAATCTCATAACTTCAGATTCAAAGAGAAGAATAAAAGTCATATGAAATCCAAGAATCAGATAAGAAAATGTTACTACTATGGAAAATCAGGTCATTTAATTAAAGATTGTTTTAAGAAAATATCTGATATGAAAGATAAGAATAACTTGGAAGGTTTTGCATCCTTGGTCTGCAAGAATGAACCTGACATTTAAGGAGTAGTCCTTGTGAGTACCACTAAAAGAGATCCAAAAGAATGAGTCCTTAATTCTGGTTGTACTTTTCATATGTGTCCCAACAAAGAATGTTTTTCTGAATTTGTTGAATTTAGTGAAGACAAATTCAAATGGGAAATGACATGAAGTGTCAAATAAAGGGAATTGAAAAGATCAAATTATTGATGAATAACTACATTCTCGAACTTGAAAATTACAGATATGTTCCTAAAGTTAAAAGAAATTTGATTTCTTTGGGTCAATTAGATGACAAATATAATATCATGATTCATAAAGGTCTTTTAAAACTCAAAAAAGGAAGTAAAACTGTTATATCCTCTTTGAAATTAAATGGGATCTACACTGTCTCTACTGATCCTGTGGTTCATCACTGTACTGCAGCTTTAAACATTGAGTCTCATAAGTCTTTAATTTGGTATAAAAGGCTTGGTCACATTTTTGAAAAGGGACTTACCATTTTGAATAATCTCGATTGTTTTGCTAAAGATAAAATAAAAACATTAGACTTTTGTGAAAACTGTGTTTTTGGAAAACAGAAAAGATTGCCTTACAAAACTGGAACACATAAATCCACTTCAATTTTGGATTATCTACATGCTGACCTTTGGGGTCCAGCATATGTAAATACTCTAAGTGGATTTATGTTTTATTTACTTATAGTTGATGATTTTTCAAGGAAAATATGGAATTTCTGTTAAAACATATATCAGATACTTTTAAAACTTTTAAACAATGGAAAATTTTAATTGAAAATCAAACAACAAGAAAATCAAAGCACTAAGTATTGATAATGGTCTTGAGTTTTGTAACTCAGAATTTGATTCATTTTGCAAAGAATCTGGAATCCTAAGACATAAAACTATAACATACACACCTCAGCAAAATGGAGTTGCTGAATGAATGGATATCTTTTAGAAAAAGTGAGATATATGCTTTATAGTTCTGGTCTTCCTAAGTTCTTATGGGGAGAAGTCCTAAAAACTGCAACTTATCTTATAAATATGAGTCCTTCTAGTGTCATTGATTTTCAAGTTCCTGAAAAACTATGGTCTGGAACAATACCTAATTATAGTAGGCTAAAAGTTTTTGGCTGCACTGCTTATTCACATCAAAGTGAAGGTAAACTTGAACCAAGATCCCTAAATGTGTTAACTACATCTGTCAAGGAAACTGTCCTGGAAAATCAATCTGAAAATGCTATTATACAAGATGATTTTATTGAGGTGGAGTCTACTTAAATTGATCTTCAACCTGTTCTAACTGAATCTGAAAATGAGATTGAATCTTCTGAAACTGCCCTTACTGATTATCAATTAACCAGAGATAGAGAAAGAAGAGAAATAAGACCTTCAACCATATTCAATAATGATGAATCTGTTACCTTATTTTCTGCTCTTGACTCTGTGAATTCAGATCCTGTTTCTTTTGATGATGCTATGAACTATTCTGATTCTAAATTCTGGAAAGAGGCTATAAATGAAGAAATTGATTCCCTTATTAAAAATAGAACCTGGATTTTGGTTGACAGACCTAAAAATCAAAAGGTTGTTGATTGTAAGTGGATTTATACGATAAAACAAAGAGATTCTAATTCTGAAAATAAGATGTATAAAGATAGATTAGTTGCTAAGGGGTTTACTCAAAAAGAAGGAGTTGACTATAGTGAGATTTTCTCACCTGTAGCTAAGTATACGTCTATAAGAATTTGTTAGCTCTTATTGCTCATTTTAATTGGGAATCGGATCAACTTGATGTTAAAACAGCTTTCTTAAATGGAGACTTGAATGAGATTATATATATGAATCAACTTTTGGGATTTGAAATAAAATTCAAACTTGATAAGGTGTGCTTGCTGAAAAAAATCTCTGTATGGGCTGAAACAAGCCCCCAGGTAATGGTATATCAAATTTAATACTTATGTTCAGAAATTGGGGCTTTGTAAGAAGCAATTATGATTTATATTTCTTCTTCAAAGGGTCAGGTGGACCTGAATCCATTTATTTGCTCCTATATGTGGATGATATATTGCTTGCTTGTCATGATAGATCAGAAATTGATTCTATTAAATTTAAACTGAAATCTGAATTTGAAATGAAAGATTTGGGACAAGTTAAAAGAATACTTGGAATGGAAATAGAAAGGGATAGAGATAATTGCATCTTGTTGTTAAAACAAAGTTCTCATGGAAGAAAATACTTGAAAAATTTTCTATGCTTGAGTATAAACATGTTAGTTTACCCATTGCTAATCATTTTAAACTGACCAGTGAACAATCACCTAAAATAGAAGATGAATTTAGAAGAATGAAAAATGTTCCATATGCGAACACAATAGGATCAATTATGTATCTCATGGTTTACACCAGACCTGACTTAAGCAGATTTATGGCCAATCTAGGTAAAACTCACTGGCTGGCTGTAAAGTGGATGTTAAGATATTTAAAGGGTTCATTTGATTTAGGTTTAGAATTTAAAAGGAGTAAGGAGGAACAAAGTTAAAAGGTTACACTGATTATGATTTTGCTGGTGACTTAGATAAAAGAAGATCCACATCTTCATATATTTTCACTTTGTGTGATGGCTACATTAGTTGGAAGTCACAATTACAAAAATTAGTTGTCTTACCCTCAACTGAAGCTAATATATTGCTGCATGTGATGCTGTGAAAGAAAGTATGTGGCTAAGTGGCTTGTTAAATGAAATTGGCTTTGCTGATGATTCCGTTAAGATATATACTGGAAATCAAAGTGTCATTCATCTTAATAAAAATCCATTTTATCATGATAGAACAAAATATATAGATATTAAGTTTCATTTGGTAAGAAACATGACTGAAAAGGGTTTGATCAGTTCTAGTTAAAATTCCAACAGAATACAATCCTTCAGATTTGGGGACTAAGGTACTACCTTTATATAAATTCAGAAATTGCTTGAAGATTCTGAATATCACTTGATGTGATAATTACAACTTCAAGTATTGTTAATTGAATAGAGTTGAACTAATTTTTGTTTTTCTTTTTGCAAGTTTTTGAGCAAATGAAGCAAAGTAAGTATAGCAATTCTAGATTCATTAAGTGAGCCAAAGTATAGCTCAGCAAGGTGGAGATTGTTAATTGTATTGGACTGCCTCACTATACTTTGGGTTGGGCCATGTTTGCTGTTTGGACTGTTAAGTGAAACGGGTTGTGGCCTCAATCGAATTAATGTGATCAGCCAATTGTTCATATTACTTGATTGACTTGGCTTTTGGGTGGATAGATATTCGAGAGTCCTCTATTCTCTCTTTGTCTCTCTGTTTCCCTTTTCTCTCCGAGTGAAGTTTAAGGTTTCCTGGTTTCTTGTAATCGTAATCGATCTTAGTGATTTATTTAATTCTATTCTTTGTGAAGTCTGTATATTGTGTATAGATTAGGGGTTGGTTATGTGATTATGATTATGTAATTTTGTGGCGAGATTAAAATGAAGAAACCTGGTTTCTTCGAACATTTGTACAGATTCTTGCTTAATACTTAGTGGATCTAGAGCTATATCTTTTGTGGATGCTCAACGGGTGATTAAGTTTTTGTGACTAAACATCCGGACCCTATGGGGTGGAAAATCGCTTGTTCAGTGTTCTTTTATGTTTCTGCAAATTATTTTGTAGTTTGTGAACTTCGATCCTTTAGTATTGTTGATTTGGGGCCTTACATGAACCACAAATGCATGTGACTTACAAAATCGTTTCAAGAGACTTAGCTTAATCTTTGGAGGCAAAAACAAACACTCGTCGAAAGCATCCACAAAAGATTTATAGAACAATGATCCTAACCCAACGTGCCAGTCGAAAGCATCCACGAAAGATCCAAAGAACAATGATCCTAACCCAACGTGCCAACCATTCTCATCGACTTTTTCAGAGAAGCCTCCAAAGCCCGTGCTTCTCCGGCGGATAAACCTTCCAGTTCAGTTGAAACTGACTGGACAATTGTTTGAACATGAAATTGTATATTTTGTTAACAAACTGAAATAAATGTCCAGAATTCTGTCTCCGTTTGTTTTGAAAGGAATGGGAAACAGAAAAGCTGTTTGTACCGTGGACTGAGTTAGTCTGCCTATCGTTTTCCACTCTTGGTCCTAATACAGCTAATATGATAAAACTACTTTGCCAGAAGGATTTGATAGAAATCTTGATGATTGAATGAAAAAACTACCGTGTTTCCAATAATAAAATGTCATGTGACATTATGTCAAACTTTATGTTAACCTTGATGCTCATGTAGCATGATTATACCCAGGTTAAGGTCCTACAGTCTACCACAATTGACAAAAAATTGAGAATATAATAGTTTAAAAGATACTAACGATAGAGTCTCCTAGCACATTTTCTTAATTGAGTTCTTTTCTCGTAACGATCATTTGCATTCAGTTAAATATTTAAAGTGTAATTTAGTTAGAATAATAGTCTCTCTAGCCACACCATCAATTGTGTGTTTATTCATTTTAAGATCGAATTAATTGAACTTAAGCTAAAATCTAAATCCTCGTGAGGACAATACTGTTTACTCACTTTTACTATTACTTGTAAGAAATTAATCTTTGACTTTAACTCATTTTATGTATGCTTGCAAGATTTCAACCAAACAGAAATTAATCTTGGACTTTAACTCATTTTATAAATTATTTATTGTATCGAAGAGATGCTTAAAAGAAGAACTCGTCCCAACGAGACGCAATTATCATTAAAAGTTATAAGTTGTATAAGAGGTTGAGAAAACATTTGGATGTGAAGGAGGGCAAGACAGAAGACAAGTTTTTGTCTTTCATTCTCTTTGGTTAAGAATCACATTTATGAAAATATTATTTTGGGCTCATGAAATACATGATTAAAATTAATTGTTAATTGTTAATTTAGGTGTTTTTTTTTTAATCAATTTTTTAACTAAACCAATGACATATATATTATTTAATAGTCAAGTCCATTTGACTCGAAAACGGTTTCATTTAATCCCTTTCCCACCTTTCTTTGTATATTATGGAAATAATATGATATATCAAGATAAATTTATTCGTTTATCAAAAGAAGTATTGGAATTAACTAAGGCTTGCGGAAATAGATACTCTTGATGGACTCCGATTCACAAATATGGGAAGCCGTTGAGATCATCAGAGGGACCTAGTTCAAATAACGACCACGAGTCTATCAAGTATTAATTAGGTACATGATGACACGAAAATGACTCGAGTAAACAAAATTTAATTTTTGTTCTTGTTTCTAGGATAGTAAGCTTATTGTTATAGATGTTGAGTCCGACTACATACAACCTTGAATTTTCATTTTTTTTTTTAAAGATAAATCATGTAATCACTAGTTGGTTCAATTAAGCCCCCATTTGGCCCCATTAAATTATAATTTATTTTTCTCTCTTTTATCAGTCACACATTCTCCAAAATAATATTATATATAAACCCAAAAAAATCATTTTTTTTTAATTGCACATTCTCCAAAGAATTACCATTTATATTATAATGTGGAATAATAGGACCAAATGGGCATTAAAAGATAAAAAAGGCTTGCCTGCATGCATGTGGACTATATAATCACCACAAATTTCTGAAGAAGGAAAATTTAATGGTGCAGTGGTAAATTAAAGAGGGAAACAAGTAGAAAAGGTGAGGCTGGATAGGACTTTCCTTTTCAAAAGAAAAGTTAGCTGCATTGACATTCGGGACGCGGTTTTACGGATGAGCAGATGGGATCATTATGGTCCTCCCAACTGTCCACCTCAATATGGCTTTGTGCCATTATATAATCCATTTT
>CAIGRR010473799.1:0-10321 GCA_903798365.1 Fraxinus sp. 1973-6204 | reverse complement strand
AATGGTGCAATCTTCAGTTGACTCTGGAACAATTAATGGTCCTGTTGGATGAAGCCTTAGCGTTTCTTTAACAATGGCTTGAAGGTATGGAAGGTTTGGGATGTCTGATTCTTCTGTAAGTCTGTTTTTTCCAACAACAGAATCAATTTCTTGCTGGGCTTTATGCAATATGTTTGGATGGTTGATTAGTTCTGCCAGAGCCCATTCTGTTGTGATTGCTGATGTATCAGTTCCTGCAGCAAATATGTCCCGTAAAATTCCAATGACAGAATTTTTATCAGACTGCGTCAACTGGTTCGTAGAGATTTAACCAGTGACACTCGAGGCACAATTTAATAAAGTTTTCATACTCATATATATTGTTCTCTTCACAAAGCTAACAGAGGGGCACGGAGAAATACCCCTCATCAGTGTTGCAGGTATTACCAGAAGAGAAGGAAGAGTCGATAGAAATGAATTTAGCTGTAACATTGAGCATGACAAGGAAATAAAGATACATCCTTCTGAACTTCAAGCCGTAGGATGATTTAGGCTTTAAAGTGTGGTTTTACTAGAACATATCTTCCTTTAATCCTTGAATGGATTATGTGTTATCGTGCCCTACACTTAAATTATAAAGATTTTGAGGGTGATCATGCGAAGTATTTGCTAATACTTAGATTATTTTTTGTACTACTATCTGCTAAATCAAGAAGTTGCCTTTTTTCATGCGATGAACATTTGATACGACGAAAGGTAATGCAGGTTACTTACCAGGATAAAAGCTTTAATGTTCTCTCTTGTCAAACTCATCTCTGAGCTCTCATTTGCTGATATATCAAGTAAAATGTCGAGCAAATCTTTTATGCTTTCTCCTTCATCGTTTTCTAGCTTCAATTTCCGGCCTGGATTTTGATGTTCATCAGTGATCCTCTCCATCATCACATCAAATCTGTCACGAACCTCCTTAAGCCTCTTTCCGAATCCCTGCAAATCCAAATTCTTACAAAACCAAATAAAATCCGTCAGATTAAACCTCCCGGTAAGCTCAGCAATCTCTTTAACCAATTTCCTGACATCTCCAGCTTCATCTTCATCTTCTGAACACCTTTTACCCATAAGCATTATTTGTCAGTCTAATAAGCTCTCCACCAATATCAGTTGACTTGCCTGCACTAGCTTTTCGTGATAAAAATTCTATAAAACGTCTCATTTCAGATCGTCTAATAGGAAGTAGCAGTTCTAATGTTTGACCACCAAGAAGTTCAGACATGCATAGTTTCTTCATAAACTTCCAATAAGGCCCATAAGGTGCAAATGAGAAGTCTTGAGAACCATGAGTTAGGTAATCAGTAGCAAAACTATGAGGTCGATTGGAATAGGAACTTTCGTATGTTTTCAAGAACTCTTTAGCCATTTCAGGTGAGGAAGCAACTACACAAGGGACTGAACCAAGAAATATGTGAATCAAAGGTCCATAACGTTGAGACAGCTTGGCTAGAGCTTG
This sequence comes from Fraxinus sp. 1973-6204, assembly GCA_903798365.1. NCBI lineage: Eukaryota > Viridiplantae > Streptophyta > Magnoliopsida > Lamiales > Oleaceae > Fraxinus > Fraxinus sp. 1973-6204. Next base: position 8,835 of record CAIGRR010473799.1, on the reverse strand, counting down.
GTGAGGTATTGAGGCGAGGAGGTGGAGATGACCAATAATTGGTAAGGCTAGAGGGCTCGGAGGAAGGCCTGATGTGGTTCGTTTTCTGATAAATATTCGTATCAGAATAGTAGAAACAAGCCAAATGAGGAAGTAAATGACATAGTCTTGGAAATCTGCCATGGCTGAAGCTATGAATGATTACACATGCTTTCTTGATGTTTATATAATGAATCCATGAAGTTTAGAAGGATTTATTTAATGGAAGGTTCATTCTTTGGGTGTTGAGATGGATGACCTGGTAAACTAATAACATTTGACCTAAAAGTTAAATCAGACAATGACTAAATAATCACTTGTGAGTATATTTTTCTTCTTTTTCCTAATAAAAAAAGTTAAATAGACAATGACTAAATAATCGTTTAGTTTTTGTCTTAAATCAGAATTCTTCTATTTGGTGGTGATATTAAAACTAGGTAATTCAGCAAGGCCGGCATTATGAAGTCCCTTTCCGTTCAATGACAGAACAGTTGTACATTTTAGTATTCTGTTTCTGTTCTCATCAAAAGATTGTAAACTTGCTTAGCACCATCACTGTCTATCGATCAGGTCGTTGTTGTCTGCACAGTCTCTTCAATATCGAGCAAGTGTTTCATGTAGAGGTGTAAAAATGGACCCAATGGTACAAAGTCACCAGGAGCCAGGCACAGCACGTCAAAGCTCAGCCCATGGTATTGCCTGGCACTAGGGGCCGTGGCCAACCTGGACCATGCCAGGTGAGCCTCTAATGTATTAGGCAAAGTACAGAGGTGGCACATTGAACATTGCAACTGCATAGTCCAGAGTCTGAAGTCTGGGAATAACTTCACTAATTTTTTTTGAAATAAAATTTGCTAGATCCCTGTCCGAACAAGGGTCGCAACTGCATAGTCCAGAGTCTGAAGTCTGGGAATAACTTCACTAATTTTTTTTGAAATAAAATTTGCTAGATCCCTGTCCGAACAAGGGTCGTCTGGGAGGGATCTACCCAAACTGGCTGGCACCGATTTACACCTATTGCCTCAAGGACTTCTTTTTCTGCTCAATAGACATTCTCAAGAAAAACATCCTTCGAAATTTTGGGACTAAATCAGGTACAACATTTGACATTTCCAAATAAAAACATCTTTACAAATAGTTACCAACATTGCTAGACTACGGCTTAATGCAATCAAGATTGTTAGAAACCGTTCTCATCCTAGGTCGTAACTCTGGATCCAGTTCTGTGCAGTTTAAAGCAATATGAAATGCTGCAACAACTTGTTTCTTTGCACGGACCTCTTGCAAAATGGCAGGGTCTATTATTTCAGACAATGGTCGTTCTTCACGGAACACCTTCCTGACATGGCCCTCGAGTGTCTTGACATCACTTTCTGGCCCCCCATCTGGTAGTCGACCAGTCAGCATCTCCAAAAGCACGATTCCAAAAGAATATACATCACATTTTTGCGTAAGTTTGCTGCCGGCAACTCGAGCTTCGGGTGCCATATACATAGTAGATGACGAAGTTGAACTTTTAGGACTTACAACAATTTGGTTTATGTTCTGATTTCCAAAAGCTGCATTTGTGAGTTTTGAGGTACCAGGTACAAGGCGATTAAGGCCGAACCCAGAGATAAAAGGTTTTAGGTCATTGTCAAGAAGAATTTTTGATGACTTTATGTTGCCATGTATATACTTTCTAGGGCTGCATTCGTGAATGTGGAGTAGACCACGCGCTGTTTCTTGAGCAATCCTCAATCTTGTCACCCATGATAGCGGAGGCAAGGAATTGACAGGTCCTCCTGCAACATTTTATCAATAGAATCAAAGAACTGATTATGTTTTGGCCAAAAAGACAGGTGTACTAGAAAATGAATAGCACGGAGTTCACAAAAATCATAGCAGCGAGCTGCTTCACGTACTTAGGAAAAGATTAAGGACCAAATCTCAGGAATCAAACCTCAATTCTTGTAAACTTTAAACTTCACTGTAAAGCTTTACAAGTTTTCAACAGCTACAGGGTTTGCTAGGACTTTTTACTCTCGTCCGACAGGCACTAAGGATTTTGCCTCTGTTTAGTACATAATAGCAAAGCTAACTTTGGTTGCTTCATCCAATCAGTTCATGGATGATAGGCAAGTATGATGGTCCTAACGATAATCCTGCATGTTCTTCGCATATATCACACTTATGGATTTAAAATAACATCGCGAATGGACTTGGGTATGGGTGTGGTTCTGGCAGGATAGACCATATCCTTCAGCACTACTGGTTATTCTTACCTAGGAACAAAATTAGTTATTGGGCGGCGAACTCCTTAGTATGTCTAAGCATTTCGGATTCTGATCCTATGCATGCCCTAAACATGAAAAGGATCTTTTACTCTCCCAAAGTAATAACAATCAAGAATTGTCAACTCAAATGTGACAGCACATTGAGTATGCCAAATCAAAATCATATTGCAACATTTTAACACATTGATCATGCTAAATTGAAGTCTAATTTGCAACTACTGTCTACTCCATGAAGCAAACAACAACAGAAAATAAACAAAATCATCAACAAGTACAGAAGAGTAATTCTTACCATGTAGTGCACTGTACAGGCTTCCATTGCAGATGAAATCAGAAACCAGCAACTTCTCATCACTGGCATAGTAATAAGCTCTCATCCCTACAATGTTACAATGCTCAACCCTACATATGGCTTCCATCTCGGTTTCGAAGTCTTTAAACCTCCACGTGGCGTCTTCCTCGCTGAGACGCCTCACTGCAACCACCATTGAACCCCCCACACCTGATCCTCCCCCCATGACACCTCCACCCACCACCACCTTGTACACTATCCCACTCCTACTTTTCCCAACAACATAAGCAGATGCCCTCAACAAATCCTCTAATTCCAAACCAAACCCTTCATCCACCAGAACATATTTCCCTTTTTGCCCCTCCTCACTTCCCATTGCCCCCACCTCTTTGCTCTCATTTTCCTTTCCCAGTTTGTTCTCTGCCATTTTCCATTTTCTCCTAGACATCCACACTGAAACAAACACTATCCCAGCCACCACAGAAAAGCCAGCAATCACTGAAACAGTGAGTGAACCACTTTTTACCTTTTTACTCTCCCCAAACCCATTTGAAGAAACTTCTTGATTCTCTGGCTTTACGGGGTTGTCGAAAATTCTGGGATTCTGAGCCTCTGGCATTGTGCATTGGCTGTTCAATGGAAACCCACAAAGATAAGGATTTCCAGAAAATGCAGTGGGGCCCTGATTCATAAGTGACCCCACCTCAGGTATTTTTCCACTGAGATTATTGTGCCGGAGATCCAGGCTGACCGTCACCGGTAACCTGCCAAAACTCGCCGGAATTTCGCCGAAAAATTCGTTGTAAGAAAGATTTAAAGTCCCTGTTAACTGGGTTAAATTGCTTAGGCTCTCAGGGAGTGTGCCATTGAACTTATTTGAAGATAGATCGAGATGAACAAGGTTCAGAAGTGTTGCAATATGGCGTGGCAGGGGTCCACTGAAATAATTGTATGAGAGGTCAAGAGAAGTGAGAAAAGACAGCGCACCAACCTCCGAGGGAATGTAGCCTGAGAGACTCTTGTTGGAAAGAGAAACGGAGGTTACCTTTTGGTGAGTGATATCACAGGTGATCCCATCCCACTTGCATGGAGTTGAATCTGAATCGGACCAAGCAATGAGAGCTTTTGATGGGTCTTCTGTAATGGCTGCTTTGAGGGCCAAGAGCGAGAGGCCGTCTGAATTCAACGAGAAAGTTGAAGAAATGGAGAGTGTGAGGATATAAAGAAACTTTATTGAAGGAATAATGTAGGGACTCTTCATGGTTTATTGATTGTAAAATTCAATCTTGGAAGGAAAAAAGGTTCAATCTTTACTTGATTCAAGATAATAATTCAAAGATTTCTTCAAATAAACGTTCGAACTTTGCCGGGAAAATAGCTTTATTACTGGGTGCTTTTGTGAGTAGATGAATCTTGACAATCCTTCTGCAACCAGGAGTTGCAGAGAAAAAATGCGATAGTGTGTGTGTGTGTGTTTGTGAGAGAGAGAGAGAGAGAGAGAGAGAGAGTTATGTGAACGCAATTCAGAGTTTTTGTTTGTTTAAGTTTGAACTGAAATGGGATAGTTTCTCGAGGACTGTGGAGTAACGTGGCCAAGAAATTTGAATTTTGTTTGACTAATGTTGGCCACTTTATTTGTTTTAATTTATTGTTGTTATTGGGATGTGTTTTTTTTGTTATTTAGCCTGCGTGGTATATAAAAATGAGATTTTTTTTTTAAATTTTAATGAAAATGAATAAAATAAAGCCCATGTTTGATATCCATTTTTTTTTTAAATACATTTTTTTTTCAACAACATATTTTTAATAAAATAATATTACAAGCAAATATAATTTTTTTTTATTATTATGAAATATATGGTTAAAATTTAATTGTTGTACTTTGACTTAACTTTAATGGTTTCTAGTTAAATCAAACATGGACTTAATTACTGATATAGAATTTTTTTTTTTTAAATTTGATTTAGATTTTTATCAATTTCTCATTTAAACCAAATAGGGATTTATTTGCTATATCTACTTGTTTTGATCAATCTGAAACAATCATCTTCGCTCTCATCTTATGATTCAAATTACTAAGTCCCTATTTGGTAAGAATTAAAATTTTAATTTTAATTTAAGTCAAAGACAATAATTAATTTCAATCATATTTTTTATGGGTCTCACAACTTTTCGACTACAGATTTAATCAATTTTTATCAAAATCTACTAAAAATTCAATTTTAATTCATGAGAACTTCTTCACTGCTAGGGTCCTCTTCACAGGTCCCTACCAGGTTTAGACACATGGGTGGGCCACAAATTTTTTTTTTTTTTTTAATACATTAAGTGGGGCCCGCACTACAGTGAGGTGACCTGTAAAACACCTGTAAATGAAACCCTGGTAAAGAAGCAAAAATCTTAATTCATATTGCCAATGGAAGAATCAATGATTGAGAGCCCTCTATCTTTATTACTTGTTTGAACATTGCCAATTGCTCATGTGATTTTTTTTTTTTTTTTTTTTAACGCTCAAAAAATGATTTCATTAATCAATTGAACAAAGGGTAAAAGACAAGTTGGTCGGGATTCAATGAATACAACACCTATTTGAATTATGCCATGTTGGATAACCATTAAGCTCAGGTTTACCTTCGTTCTTTTAAAAAAAAAAATTTACATACTTATTTTTTATCGTACATTCATAAAATAAAATATTTTACACGTAAATTTTTTTTTAAAAATTCCTATTTTTTAATTACACATTCTCCAAAAAAATCACAATTCAAAATAATTTTTTTTAAAAAAAAAAAAGATACCTCCAAACATGAGCTAAAATAAAACTTATTTTCAATTATACATTCTCACGATGAATATTTTATACGTAAAGCTTTTTCATACTTTTCAACAATACATTTTCGTAAAAATCACTATCTCAAAACTCATTTTCCCCAAAAATTCGAATCATGCTACTTGTACGAAGTTAGATTACAAAATTAGTTTACAAAATACGTATTGTCAACATTTTGACCAATTATTTAAAAAATAGCTTTTGAAATCAATGATTTAAATCTTGTCACATCTTTTGTCAGCACACTTTTGTAAATCACATTTGTACAAATAACATAATTGATGTCAGAACAATACAAACTACTATTTAAATAAAACGCAAGCAAATAAAAGATATTTTAAGTTAACAATGAAGTATTAATAAATAAAATAAAAGNCATAATTGATGTCAGAACAATACAAACTACTATTTAAATAAAACGCAAGCAAATAAAAGATATTTTAAGTTAACAATGAAGTATTAATAAATAAAATAAAAGTGAAAAAAGAATATTGTCGATGATAAGCAACTAAAGCATTGTCATGATTGCATCGATGATTGTTGAATGATCCAATAATATATTTTTGTCAGTAATTTTGGCAACAATCATTTTATTTATTCCGTTTAATTTAGTCAAAAATCATATATATCATTTTATTTGTCATGTTTGATATTATCATTGTTGTCAAGCAATAATTGGTTGAAAAAAATAAATTATCCAATAATATGTTGTCACGAGATAGAGTGTAAAACTTGGTGTTTCTTATTTCGTTTAAATTTTGAAAAGAACCATTTATAAAGATTTTGTTTAAAATCTCCAAACTGACTTGATTCTTATAATAATTTTATGTCGTATGTTTTGATAAAAAAATGATGAAATATATAATTGAAAATTATGAATTTTATGAAATATATTATTAAAATTAATTGTTGATTTTGACTTTAATTTTAATCCATAGCAAATAAGTAGCTGTGTACAAAGCGAGAATCATTCTCGTGTGATGTCACGGTGATGTAAGATGAAATAATAGAACACTTTGTTTGGTAAATATTAAAATTAATTTTTTGATTGATACAATATATAGTTAAAAAATTACGAATTTCATTAAATATGTGATTAAAATCTATTATTAAATTTTATTTAAATTATTTTATCCATATCAAACAGAAAATTAAATTTATAAATATGAGCCACACTTTATTAACAACCTCCCACGTGAATATCGTATTGGTAGCATTACTGTTGTTATTCAGCCAAAGGACACATGCTGAAGATTGGCCTTTTGCAGAGAATCAAAGACCTTTCAAGGGGTATTTTGGTAAATCCATGGAGTTCTGAAGATTCAAATTTCATTATACAAGGACAACTAAATAGAAGCAAAAAAGTAGTGGGCGATGTTAGGCAAAGGACAAAAAACGAACTTTGCTCAAACCAATCAGAAAAAGGATAAAAAGATGAAATTAGGACAGGAAAGAATCGGCCTAAGTTTCACAACAATTTTTTTTTTTTTTTTTAAAAGTCAGAATAATTAATTATTAAGATTTTTGATTATAGGAAAATTCTATGTGTACCTAGTAATTTACCTAATCTTTTATCGTATCGACAAATGACGACCCCTTATTGGGGGCGTCTGGAAATTATTAGGTACATGTAGATTGATCCTTGATTATAACTTTTACTGTTAGGTTGACAAAAATTGAGATTAACAAATATGAAAAAAATGGTTCAAACTTTCATTTGAGCTTCTATAGAAATTTCGAATTTTTTTAGAAAATTTTATTTTAAGTTCTCAAAATGTACTGGAGGTTCTTAAATATTTCGGTTTTCTTCTCCCTTTAGTTTCACTCTCACCCTCTCCTCGTCCTTCTAAGATTAACCAAGTCAATCATATGGCCCCTGTTTGAGTCATATTATTTTTCTCATTCTCATTTTTCTATTCATTTTCAACCATACATTTTTCAATAAAATAATATTTTTCATCATATCAATAACTTTTCTTTCATTTTTAACGACATATTTTCCATCACATCAACAATAAAAATGTATTCTTACTTTCAAAATGTGTACCAAAATTTTTATCATTTTTTTATTAATAAACTTTAGCTCGACGCATTTGTTCCAAACTCCGTAAGAATTTTTAGATGTCCCTACCATTTAGTGAAAATGTCACCACGTGCCTCAAATTTATTAAAAAATTATTTTTTAGATTTCCAAACTGTTTTCACCAAATATACTGCAATATATTTATAATATATTAAAGGCTGAAATCGTTCTACCAAACAAGCCTCATAGCTTATCCCTAATTCACGCCCCCAATAAGCCACAATCTCTCGTCTTTACCATTAAACCATTGAACCAAGAAATTGGTAAATCTAAACAAAAAATTAAAATTAAAATTAAAAAAAAATCTTCAATACACTTCAAGAACTCTGCAAATTATATCTCGACCTATAATTTCGCCATATTTTCCATCCAAAAAATCTACATTTATGTTATACACCGATTCTTTGCTTGAATATCACTCATTTTCCATCAACATCGCGAACCATGTAAATCGACTGAAGATATTGCACCGTCAACGGAGTTGTTAGACACCAATAACGAAAATCTGGATACCCCTTTAAGATGCATCTCTCTCGATTTATATAGGTTAGAAATGATTTTTTCCCAACCATTTAAATAGAACGTTGTTACAATTGGGTGGCAATTTGTGACTTCGACCCAAATAACACGATGAGTATCGCATTTTGACCCAAATAATTGGATATTGGGCTAGCAGTTAGTAAACGCGGCCCATCTACTCGAGCATTTGTTCCATACTCCTAAGAAGTTTAAGAGGGGAAATTAGGCGAAACTAATAGTCCATGTTTTCATGAATTAGGTGTCTATTAAGAAAAATTGATACATTAGGCCGTAATATGAATTTAATGAATTAAAAAAAATATGAAAATGTCATTAAACATAGTTACACGATTAGTATTAGGAGCACATATTGATGGACAATGACTTACCATAGTTTGTCGCGACACGTCATGGGTGATTCTGCAATATAGAATGGACCAGAGCCAATTGCTTTAAAAGGTCACAATGGTGAGGTGACATTCTACAAAGCTTTATGTATTCATGAATAGAAGTCACATGGAATTAAGGATGACAACGGAATAGGACGGGATGAGACTCCCCGCCTTGTTACTCATTTAAGGCGGAGCGGAACCCTTGCCCCATTTAATTTTTTTCTTAAAGTTTTTGATAATTCATTTTATTGTCTCAATTCATTAAAGTGAGACAATAATATATATTATTTATTTATTTTTAAAAGTTAAATTATTCAAATATATTTGATAATCTAAGGCTTTTATTATTTGTCATATTTTTTCAGATAATTTTAGTTGCCGTTTTCTATTAGAACTAATGAAATTTCGTGAAATTTTCCATTTAA
>CAIGRR010473782.1:0-21424 GCA_903798365.1 Fraxinus sp. 1973-6204 | reverse complement strand
TATTTTTGTTGTTGTTGTCACAGTAATTTGTTTTCTTCACATCAATAGCAGCAAAGTTCAAATAGTTGGTTAGTTATTTAACGTGCCTTTAGAACTTTAGTTCCATTTGTAAGTAAATAGTCTTCACAGTAATTTGTTGATCCATTTTATGTTTCTTGCGGCAATTAGACTTTTAATTTTTTCGATATGTTTTATTATAAATTTTTGAATAGTTTATGGTTTATTATTAGTATAGTATTGCATGTTTATAATAACTTGAACAAATTGTTGGTTTGATTTGATGCTTGTTAGGTCCAATGTTGTAATTGGCATGTTTGTGAACAAAAATATCTTAATTGAACATTTGTAAAAAGTTATGGACTTCGATGCAGTTTTTAATAGATGAGTTAGGTTAGAGTTAGAGGTTGAAAACAAGGAAAACGCAGCGTCAGAATTTCGCTAGCTACTCGTCTGACTCACGCTCGAGCTCAAAAAATAGAAAAGCCATCGCCCACCTTTCGCCTCACTGTCACTCGAGCAACAACACCCTCACTCGAGCGACGTATTTGAAGAGTTTTACACGGCTCATAACACCTAAGCGTCCCCAACTATAAATACAGATGTCTGAGACGAATTTCAAAAGGTTGTTTTATTGTGATTTCATTGCATAGCACATCTACATCATATTTTGAGAGATCCAAGAGCATAATTATTTGGTGAAAACAAACATATTATTCTTGTGATCCGGCAACCTGGTTTTGGAAAACATCAGAGATTCTAATCTAAAACGCCTGATTTCCTTAACACTTTGAGGAAGGGATTCAAGCGCGGGAAAAAGAACAGGAATAGGTGATTCTTGGGTATCCACTTGAAAGAGACGTGTGCAGAAATCGTGAGACTGAGACTGTATATTTTGGTAGAAGATTGTGAATCTGCAAGTACAACAGACCTTGGAAGTTACATGAGGTAGATGATCTAGTGGGGTTGGTTGGACAGTATCTACGGTAGCAGATCATAAGACTGGAATGAGCCGCAGATCTTGGAGTTACAGGGTTTATAACAGGTAGTGGAACTAGTTTGGAATTAAATTGTAACCCACATTGTCTTTAGTGGAGGTAACTTGCTTGGTCCCGAAGTTTTTACCCAGTTGAGTTTCTCTGTCATCAAACTTTGTGTTATTTATTGCTTTCCAAATATTACAATTGCAGTAATTCAACTTAGAGAAATTAGATTGTATGTTTAACCATCTAGAAACTAATTAAAAGTGACTTGCTGCTTTAATTAGCTTAATTTCGCACTTAAGGTCGAACTAAATTATAATATAGATCAATCTAACGGCATCTAGCGAACTCACACTTACGAAAGCTTGATAAGAAAAATGCCCTAACTTATGATTTAGCTTTTTTAAGCATTAATTAGGAACTAAGCTTTGCTAGATGTTTTCAGATCGAAGAATGCGAATGAGGCATTCTATTCGTGGATAAGGCAACCTCTTGATACCCATGCAGAAGGCTGGTGATAAATACAGAATTATGTGTTCAGATGTCAATAATTTTGATGCATTGTTTTAGTTGGTAAATTAGCTATTGAATACTGATGATATTTTATAGTTGGTAGGAGAAATAAGTAAATTAGATTAGAATGGTTTGGTGGTTTATGTGAAGTATATTTTGTAGGATAAAAATATTATGGAGTAATTTTATATTGGACAATATAATTGGAGGAAAAATTAATTTATTGAAAAATAGAATTTTACAATGGCATGAGACTTTTACAATGACAATCCTTTTAGACTTCTACATACAATAATTGAAGTGGCAACCCCTATTTATATCATACAAAAGTTGGTGGCTTGCCTCTAGAGAATTCTTGATTTTTCATTATTTTATCTTACTTGATCCTTAAGGAATTCTAGAATTTTCTAATATTTTCATTATTTTATATTTTGATTTTGCTTGGTTCCTAAGAATCTCTAGTGAATTCTAGATAATTCTTTTAGTCCTAAACTTTTCTTGTTTCCCAAGCCAGTCAAGAGAATTCTTGAAATATGCAACAATGCTAATACTCCTCATTGGTGCATATTTCGATAACTCCAATCATTTCTCGTAGTAACTCAAAATTTGCTCGTGGTAACGCCTTCGTAAATATATCTGCAAATTGTTCTTCAATTTTGCAATGTTTAAGCTCTATCTCTAGTTTGCTTCAACTTCCCTGAAAAGTGATACTTGATGCCAATGTGTTTGGTTCTACTATGAAATACGGGATTCTTGGCCATTGCTCTTGCAGACTTGCTATCTCAGTAAATCTTTGTAACTTCATTTTGTGGCTCTCCCATATCTTCAAGTATGCACTTTAGCCATATATCTTGGCTTGTTGTCGTTGCTGCTACAATATACTCTGCTTTAGCTGATAATTGTGCAACTTTTACCTGTTCTTTGACGCTCAAGAAAATACTCCTGAACCAAGTGTGAATGCATAGTCTGGTGTGCTTTTCATATCACTTATTGATCTGCCCAATCACTATCAGTATACCCAAGTAGTCTTGAGTTGTGCATAGACTGATACCATATTACATAGTCTTTTGTTCCTTGTAGGTATCTTAGTATCCGCTTTGCAACCCATAGTGAATTTGGCTTGGATTCTGCATGAATCTTGAAAGAAGGTTGGTTGCATACATAATGTTTGGCCTTGTAGAAGTGAGATAGAGTGAACTTCTAATTAGGGTTCGAAATTGTGAACTGTTTGTTTTTGGAGTATTGTCTTTCTTTTTGAGTGATTTATTGCTATCTAAGGACGTTGCTACTGTCTTGCAACCTTCCATCTTGAACTTATTCAACAGACTAGTGGTATACTTCTTTAGAGCAATGAAGATCCCATCTTCAGATTGAGTTATCTCGATTCCAAGAAAGTAGTGCATCAATCCCAAATCAGTTATCTCAAACATTTTCATCATGTCTTTCTTGAATTTCTTGAATCATACTTTCATCATTCCCTGTATAGATGAGATCATCAACATATAAAGAGATCATAAGTGTACTGTTTGTACCTTGATTTTTTATGTATAGAGTTGGTTCACTCTGTCTCTTCCTGAATCCTTGCTCAATGAAGTAGTTGTCTATTCTGTTGTACTACGCTCATGGAGCTTGCTTTAATCCGTATAGCATCTTCTTTAGTTTGAGAACTTTATCTTCTTTACCCTGTACCACGTACCCTTGAGGTTGCTCAACTTAAATTTCTTCTTCAAGATAGCTATCAAAAAATGATGATTTGACGTTTAGCTGGTAAATCTTCTATTTCTTCAATGCAGCTAGTGCAATTAGCGCCCTTATAGTGCCATGACGTGCAACTAGAGCAAATATTTCATTGTAGTCGATGCCAAACTGTTGTGAGTATCCTTTGGTGACTAGTATTGCTTTATGTTTTTGGATTGAGCCATCAACGTTAAGTTTTATCTTGTAGACTCACTTAACTCTTATGACTTCTTTATCTTGAGGAAGATCTACAAGCTCCCAAGTGTCTTTTTTCTCAATCATTTTATTTCTTTGTTCATAGCTTTTCTCCATTTTGGTTGTTTTGAAGCTGCTTCATAGCTTTTAGGTTCAACGATCATTAAGTTGTAGCTTTGGTATATTTCTAATAATCTACATATTTTTCTTGGCGATGATTCTAGCAAGTCAACTAGTTTTTCTATTGTTGCTTGCTGTGAGAACTCTGGTGATTATTTTCCTCAATTAGCTTATTTGTTCTCAAGTTATAGACTTGATAGCCTTTAGATTGAATGCTATAACTTGGAAAGATTTTTTTTTCTGTCTTCTCGTCGAGCTTACCTCTTTTCTCTTGTGGAATATGTCTATAGCGATGCATCCGACAACTCTAAGATGCTTTTCTGATAGTTTTCACTTGCTCCATGCTTCAACTGGTGTTTTGTCTTGCACCGCTTTGGTCGGACATCGATTTAATAAGTAGACTTCAGTGCTTATTGTTTCTACCTAAAAGGTTTTTGGAAGACCTTTCTCTATTAACATAGCTCTAGCTGTCTCCATTACCGTTCTATTCTTTCCTTCTGATACACCATTTTGTTCAGGTGTGTATCCAACGGTGAGTTGGTGCTCTATTCCTTCATCTTCACAAAACTTGTTGAATTCATTTGATGAGTATTCTTTACCTCTGTTATTTCTGATTGTCTTGATACTGCAATCACTTTACTTTTCGACATAGCTTTTGAACTTTTTAAAAATTTCAAAAACTTGGGATTTCTCGTGCAAAAAGTATACCCATTTCATTCTACTGTAATCATCTATAAACATTTGCTGGTGGAGTACGCATTCGACTGCATTCATCTGTATGTATCAGCTCTAATGGCTCTTTTGCTATCCAAGATTTTTCAGACTAAAGTGGTTGATGGTGTTGTTTTCCGAGCAAACATCCTTTTCAAACTTCTTTAATCTCCTTTATGACCGTTAAGTCTCTCATCATACTCTTTTGCTGAAGGATCTTCAACCCGTGGAAGTGTCCAAATCTCATGTACCACAGCCATGACTCATCCACTTGCACCGTCATTGCCGCATTGTTTGTGTATCTCCATTGGATTGAGAAGTATCTGTTCTCCCACTTTTTGACTTTAGCAATTACAAGAGATTTATCTTTCTTGTCATATATCGTGCAAGAATTTCCTTCAAGATGTAAAGTATATATCTTCTCCATCATTTGACCTACACTTCGTAGATTTTGATATATTGTAGGGATCAAGAGAACTTCATGATATATCTCTTGCCCTTTTTTGTATCAACGGCAATAGTGCCTTTGCATGTTGCCTCTATGAAATTTCCATTGCCAATTTTTATTTTTGTGTTTATTTTATCAAGACTACAAAAAATACTTTCATCTTTCGTCATATGATTACTACAGCCACTGTCTAGATACCATGTATCTAATTTCTTTTCAGATACATCATTGTTGGAGGCATAAAATAGACTTCCTTCAACATTTGTTTTCAGAGAAATTAGCTTGACGATTTTGTTTAAAACGATAATATTTTTTCTTCACGTCCAAGTTTTTTACAGTTACGGTACTGTGGTTTTCCTTTAAACCAACAATCCTTTTCCATATGACATTTTTTTTTACGAACACCACATGGGGGATACTTGTCATTATTATCAATTTCTTTTCCTTGAGTTTCTTTGTTTTTAGAATTTTTTAAAATTTCCCCCCCACCTTCTTTAGATTTCTGAAACCGCATATTAACTTTAAATTAAAAAGCGTTTTATATGTTAATTTCATAACGTCTTTCTAATATTTTTTCATGAGCTTCCAATGAACTCATTAATTCTACAGCTGTTAATTTATCTATATCTTTAGACTCATCAATAGCTGCAATAATTGGATCATATCTTTCTGTGCAAGTAATTAAAAATTTTCCAACAAATTTCTTTTCAGGAACGTCATCTCCATAAGATCTTAGCTGATTTATTATTACATCAATTCTTGAGTAATAATCTTTTACGGTTTCAGAATCTTTCATTTTAGATTTTCAAAATTCCTTCTTAAAGTTTGAACACGGCAAGTATGTACCTTATCAATGTCGTAGAACCCCTCCTTCAGCTTATCCCAAGTTTCTTTTGCTGTTTTAGTTCCCATAATTCTCAAAAAATAAATATTTGCCAAGCTCATTTGTAAAGCAAGTAATGCTAGAGAATCTTTTTGTTGATTCTCTTTATGTTCCTTCTTTTGTGCAGCAGTTAGAGTGAAAATGTCATCTGGGTTAGTATACCCGTTGTTGACGACATCACATAAATTTTGCACACAAAAGTAGATCTTCATTTTAATGGACCAGAAATCAAAGTTGTTTCCATTAAATGTTGGGATAGGAATTGATGGACGGAAAGCGTCAGCCATGGTATATGCTTACGCCCAATACCAATTGAACAAAGCTCTGATACTACTGATGATATGTTATAGTTCGTAGGAGAAATAATTAAATTAGAATATAAAGGTTTGGCGATTTATGTGAAGTATATTTTGTAAGATAAAAATATTAGAAAGTAATTTTATATTGGACAAGATAATTGAAGGAGGAAAATTTAATTTATTGAAAAATAGATTTTTACAATGGTATGAGACTTTTACAATGGCAATCCTTTTAGACTTCTAGATACAACAATTGAAGTGGCAACTCCTATTTATAGCATACAAACGTTGGTGGCCTGCCTCTAGAGAATTCTTATTTTTTCATTATTTTATCTTACTTGATCCTTAAGGAATTATAGAATTTTCTGATATTTTCATTATTTTATATTTTGATTTTGCTTGCTTCCCAAGAATCTCTAGTGAATTTTAGATCATTTTTAACCCCTAAACTTTTCTTGTGTCCTAAGTTAGTCTAGAGAGTTCTAAAAATATGCAACAATGCTAATAAATACGCTCTATATAGTGAGAGATTTGATTTCAAATGAGTTGATATGTGAACTTAAAATCTGGTGACGGACATCGATAGGACAAGAAGTATAAAAAATGGGGTTTAGAATTGGAATAGGAAACTGCTATTTTCATTCGTGTTGCTTATGGTGGTCAATGCTCCATACCACCACTCTTGGTTTGAATATTTTGAACTCAAACTTAATAATGTGACTATAATTTCTTTTTTCTTTTCTTTTTTTCTTTTTTGCCTTAATTGGGAGATCTTGCATGCTCAAGCATGTGTTATCTTTTGTATGCATCATTTCATACTGTATTAGCATTGGATACTTTTTGATCTCTTGATTTAAGAGATGGTCTAAATTGAGACTTGACATGAGAACCTGATTCTTATGGAATCCGGTGAATTTGGTCATTTTGTCTTGAGGCATCTTGAGATTTTAAGTGCATCTCCATTCATATTAAACTATATATTTAGGGAATACAATGAGTATTATTTTGGTATATGTATATGTATTTTATTGCTTTGATAATTATTGGTGTGAATCTTATAATTAATCCTCATATTTACTGTTGTCAATTAACTACAATTATTTTGTGTCTTCCAAAATTTTCTTAAGTAAACTTGTCATTTTTCAAAAGAAAATCAACTTGGCATATGACTTATTTCCACATGGGCTGATTTAATATAGTGCATTTATAGTTTAAAGCAGATCAACACGTTACATTTGTTTCAATTTATCATAATCAATAGAAAAATGGAAATTATATATACTTTTTAACTACAAAATGCATCTTTTAAGTATATTTTTTTAATGTACTTCATTATATCCCTACAATATATAAAAGAGGAGATTTCCTTATTATTCATAAGGCGTCATCAGGACGTCATGATGACTTCATATATGTGCATATCAATTTTGCCATTTTTTTTATCTCTATTTGTCCGAACACCTCGTCTCTCCTCCTCCTTTCTTTCTTTATCGTCTCTCATTTCTGCAATTTTGAATTTCCTTTTTCAAATAAAAAATCCTAACAAAATCCCAAAACATCTCCACCATTTCAAATCCAATAATAGTTAGTAAAATAATAAAGGTTTTGTTCCTCGCTATTGTTGCTGCCATGGACTTGCACTTCACCTAGAGATTGGAGGTCTAGATAGCAGCGACGGAGGGAGACATAGTACTAAAGGAAGAAGTTTTAGTATGTGGATTTTCTCCCATTTTCCTTTCTTTCAGGAAAATTTCCTCAATTTTTTTGTGTTTGAGTGTCTTTTCGCATGTAGGTTTTCTCGATTTTTCCTGAGTTTCAACTAAAACTCCATAATTCTTGATTGAATTCGACGAGTATGTTTTACTCACGAGTTTTATACAATTTTAACTTGAGTTTGGCTAAATCTTATGAGTATATAACGCTTTTGATGTGTTTGTTAGTGTTATTTTATAGGTTAGCGAGATGGTAAAAATGGTGCTAAAGTGAGGAAACAAGCCAAAAAAAAAACTAAGGAAAATAAGCAAAAAATCAAAGTCTGGCCACTCCAAAACTGAAATTCCAAGCAGCAATACAGCGTCCAAGCGCCTAGGTGCTACAATTGCTCAGAAGCAATAGGGAAAGAACAAAGATGCAACGCTCATAGTGCTTAGGTGCTACCCAAATTCTACATCGCCGCTCTCAAGTGCTGACCTCAAGCGCCTAGGCGTCGTGCCATCTGCACTAGGGTTACACAATTTTGGTCCCGTTAAAAGCCCAGAAAAACTCCAAATTTGGCAGACACAAGAGGAGAAGTATAAATAGTAGAAAGGAGGCACTTTTGAAGGTTTTCACACATTGAGATACACAAGACACAATTTGAGAATTCGAGAGAGAAACAAGAAATCAAGAGCTAGGGTTTGAAATTAAGATTTGAGGCAAGAAAAGAACTAGGTGCAAGATTTATCCTATTCTCTCCATCTTAATTCAAAATTCGATGATGTAAGTGCAAATTTTTAGTTTTTCTTCTTATTATGAGTATCTAAATTTTATATTAGGCGAAGTAATCTAATTGGAACCATTTATTTCTTTTATTCAAGATTCTTGTTATTTTATCATACATGTGTTGATTTTGCTATGAGTTTAATGCGTCAAATTACTTAATCACTAATTTGATGATTATGTGAATTTTTTACAAATCGAGAGGCAAGTTTGAGATTTAGACCATATAGCAAAATTTGGTAAATTAGTATAACGTGTAGAGATACATATACTAATTATTGCGCTCTTATACGGATTTTTAGATCTAATATTTCATTTAACTAAAGTTGATTCNTGTAGAGATACATATACTAATTATTGCGCTCTTATACGGATTTTTAGATCTAATATTTCATTTAACTAAAGTTGATTCGCATAGAAATATGAGATTAAATTAGTTAAATAGGCTCAATGGGAACTCAGTACGAATAAATTGAATACAATTGAAGAATTCGATCAAACACTACATTAGGCCCCCGTTTGACACCCATTAATTTCTCATTCTCATTATCATTCTTCATTTCAACCACACATTCTCCTAATAAAATAATATTACATACAAATCAAAAACTTTTCATTACTTTTCCACCACACATTCTTACATCAATCACTATTCTAAAAATTCTTTTCTATTCAAAATGGGTTTCAAACATGGACTAGGTTATGAATCTTGAATTCAGAATTAAAGGTGATCAATAGATGAAATTGTTATGTCATAATATTTATCCCATATTTGAATCTTCAACCGACCTTTGTGTGCAAATTTTGATATTTTCAATTAATTAGTAGTAGTTAGAATAATAATCACAACAATCACCTTTCTTTGTTTGCTTTTTTCAAATAGTAGTTAGAAATATTAAATTAATTATTAAAATCTAGTCCTCGTGAGAATGATAATCCGGACTCAAATGTTCACTTTGTTACTTATTCCGATTTGTAAGTATAAAAATTGATAACAGTATTGTTTGTGCTGGTACATGGGTTTTCTCCATTTTTTTCTTTGACCATAAATCCCACATTTTTTTACTCTTCTTTGAGAAATCAAAAAATCGAATAATCACTTCTAACACAATTTTGTTATTGATGAAATTTGATTTGCTTTGCTCATTCAATAACAATAGATGCATTTCTAATATGAATTTTTGTTCACGAGAGCCCTATATTTCTTTTGTTTACTCTCATACAGTAATCTCATTTGTGCTAAACAAATATCAGATTTCCTAATCCTTATACACTTTGAACCATGAACAGCACAAGGGATATTGAATTTTTACAAAGGCATACGCAAATAGTGAAGTTGAAAAATGGAAATTTTGTATACTTCTTCGTTATCAGAATAAATTGCAAGAAGCTTATCATTCAGTTTAATATATACATGATTAATGTGCATATGAGTTTAGAAATTGCCTAAGCCTTCTTTGATGGTGGTCTATTATGCCAAGTAATCATAAATATTCTCCATGTCATCCAACCATCTTTACCATACTTATTGCTGGTTTAAGCTTTTCTCACTTCAGAAAAGCTTCAATAACAATTTAATCCAGATGGATTTATCGTTGGCAGCATTATCTGTTGTTTTAATTAGTTGCTTTTTCAGTGTCTCCTTATGAACAGTCATATCATATTGTGCATCCAATTTTGAACTTGAAAACAAAAGAAAGTGGAGTTTAAGAGTAGTCATCATTATTGCATTTGATGTTGACCCTAAATCTGAGAATAGTTAAGTACTATCAGTTTATTTATTAACTGATGATTTCTATCTATTCTATCTTCTCTAATAAGAAGGAAGTTGGCATTTACTTCCTATCTTCATTATTCCTACCTTTTGTATTTTCTTGTATTATTTTTTAACTATCTTTCTTTCTGTGATTATTATAAGTAAAGGTGTAATCATATATGTTACTGAGGAAGTGGAAGATCTATATAACATTTTAGAATATGAGTTTCTCCCTTTAGACCTGGCTATATGAAACACAGCCATTATTAACAAAAATATGAAAGTTATGGGGTAAGTTTTCTTCATCTTCATCCGTTTGAGAAATGCGATTGTCTCAATATATTTCTACCCTTCAAAAGCTTATCACTCTGAGGTTTCTATGATAGGTATGGTTTACTTGGTGTTCCGTTGTTTCTTCTTCAAGACTCATGCCAAATATTTCGCACTGCGACACCGTGTTTATTTTCACACCATAAAAATGGCGCCCATTTCAAACTAATTCTAGATATTGCACCACGAGAATGCGAATGGACATGTAAAGTGATTGTTTTAGAAAGAAAAAAATTCACGAGCATCACAAAAGGGACCCAATAACGGCCATATTTTCAATTTTAATCAGCTTTTTAGTCCTCCCAAACAGGCTCTTAATGTTTTCCTTTATCATTTTACCCAAACACTCCAAACATTGTAGTCAATGCGTAAGAGGGGTATAAATGAAAAATATACATAAATGCTACAACACTTCAACATTCAACACTCATAGTGGACCATGAATGATGTGACCGAAAAATATATTTTTCATCTAATAATGACTCCCAAATGAGGACTATATGACGTATTTGACATAGTTTAATTTCCAAATAGTAATAATTTGACTTAAGAATTTCTTTTGTTACATTTATATACTAATATTTAATGTTGGAAAACAAAGTCCAAGCAATTATATTTGCTCTGAATATCAAAAGTCTTAAAAATATCTTGGAGCCATCAAAGACATACTTGATCTCAAACGCATATGTCCAGCAAATGAATGAACGAATCAAATAAACTTATAGAAATACATAGTGGACACTCATAGGTTCAACCCGAATTGAAAAATTAAGACTATAGCCCTCTCTTGTGGAGTTGTGATTCCAATTTACACCATTTGAACTTCAAAGCTACATAGATATGGATGTTGAAATAGGTAGACTTACAATTAAACAAGTACGTTGCTTTTTTAAAAAGGCCGTAATCAGCACGTAACGTCCTTATCTTTCGCAATTATTGTGGAAAACGTTCTTACCTTTCATTTTTGGCATTTTTACCCTTATTTCCATATTTCATTGCGCAAAATATTTTTTGAAAAATAAAGAAAATTAATCAACGTTATATTAACTACAAATGATGAAGTTTAACTTAATTTTTGAGACTGAATTTCTGTTATGAACTAGGATGAGTTTCTTAAAATTCTGTAAATAAAGTGAGCAAATGTATGACATTTAATTGTCCATATCTTCTATTCATTACAATGCTTTTAAAGCAGTAATTTATATATATTGTTTATTTATAAGATAAGTTTGTATCATCAATAATGGTAAAGTACATTATTCAAATTACAGAATTTATCATCAACTGACGATAATAATATTTCATGTCAACATTTTCTTCTAAAAATGAAAGGAGGAGGATTTCCTTCGGGATCTCTCTTTTGTCCATTTCTATATCTCTTCCATCTTTTCTTCCAAGCATTTTATTTGTCGTGTTAGTGAGTCCATCAAATTTTTTAACGGTGAGTTATTGAGTGATGAATGAAAAAATAATTTAATAAATTTGTTGACCATCCTCAAAAACTTAAGTTAAATGGCCAATGAGACACCAGTTTGATAAGTTCGACGAACATCAAAATTTCCTCTTAGTCAGTACTTGGTGCATATCTAATTGTTGAGCCCACCAGAAAATGTTTTTAATTAGAGCTTATTTGGTAGAGATTAAAATCGGATTAAAATTGAAAAACTAAACATTATTGTTGACTTTTATAGACAGGTGTGACCCAATAACGACCATATTTTCAATTTTAATTGGATTTTAATTGTTACAAAACAAGCTCTTATTCTTAAAAATGCAAGTATTGTTTTCAGAACACGTGTTGTTTAACTAATAATTGCGATGACAGAGGACTTTTGTTTACAGTTACCACGACCAGGACCACCAGGACAAGGCGATTTCCATCCAATAATTGGAATACTTGTTGAAACACTTGGATCAAATAATTTGGACAATCACCTCTCACTTTATATTATTACTTTTTTCCTCCTATAGTACTATAGATTTGGTCTCCCTTTTCAATTGTGGACAATTTTTTAATTTTCTAATATACCTTTATTTAATATATCTTGTTATTATTCATATTTTAAATATTATTTAATTATTTAAAACAAATATGTTGGGCGTATTTCCATTAATCAAATCTCCTTTTTCGGTGACTAAGCATTCTAACACTTTCTCATTTACTTTTGAGTTTAGCCATTCATTGAAGATTGTAGCTAGATTTAGACATCAAACATACAAATTATTGTTTCGTCTTGAAATTATTTAATTTTTTTTCAAAATTAGTCAGTTCAAACAAATTTGCTAGTAAAATTTGATTGTACAAATGACGATAAGAATATACACGTGCACAATTTCTTTGTACAAATGACGATAAGAATATACACGTGCACAATATATAAGCTTGGAATATACATGTCTATAAACTTTGATGAAATCAACTTCCCAATCACATTGTCTCATCTTAAACTTGAGAGCATTATGAAAATCTAAAGAACCTAAGGAGAAGAAGACATTGCAGCAGCCCAGAATTTACCCTTTTTCTTACTTGCGCATTGTCAACCCAATGATTCCGAAATCAAAGAGAAATAGAAGGGAGCTATTTCAGTTTACATCTCGAACGAAATGTTGGTGGAGGAAATATTCAACTCGACCATCTAATGTGATAAGATTGTAAATTTATATCGAGGTGAACTGGGCAATCATATTCAAAATCCTGTATCAAATCTCAGTCTTAAGTTGGGAAATGCAAGGGGAAATATTGCTGGCTACTGACCGAACACTTCAAAACTGCTCCAGTTGATGTGGCACTTGAAACACTTAAATCACTTTCTCCTTATAGGTCAAAACGGTTTAGGAGAAAGACTTCGTCAAAGCTAGTGGCTGATCAGACTTTTTATTTTTCTCAGCTGAAGATATTCTCATCGCAGATGTAAACTAAAAGATGGTTTTATTTGGTACTTGTGAATTATGAACATGTCTAGGCATACATGATAAGTGAGTAGATGTGATGTAAATTGCGATTAGAAACGAGAAACGAGAAAATAGGCTCGGTTCACTCTCCGCACTCACCTCACCTCACCTCACCTCACTTCTTTCTTGATGACTGCTATTGCAGAGACATATTTGAATGATCACCAATATTCTGTTGTTCAGTAGACATTTTTTCAGGGGTTTTATTTCTCTTCGCAAAATGTGTGTGTATGTATGTATAATTCCATACGGAATTCGAAAAATCTATATTGTAAGATAATTACATCTAGAATATTATAACATGATAAAATCTTATGAAGTAACTAGGAATATAATTTAACAAGAAGTTTAGTAGAATATGTATTTTGTAAGGAATGACTAAACTAGAATGCGTTTAATTCGTTAAAATAGACATGATAATTGACAAATTGTATCGCATTTTGTCAGCCAATAAAAATTGTTTGGGCCAGGCACGGTCCCTGCTGGTCAAGCCTATGGGATTGGTAGACAAGTCGAATTCTTTACGGGACGAATCAACTCACGAGAAATCAAGGTAAGAGGATAAAATCAACCATCTTAACTTTTTATAAATTGTCCATTTGTCGAAGGCATGCATGGTGATGGCCCACCACATGGCCTGTCACTGGCCGACTGCCTATGAATGAATGGTCCAAAATATATTGACACCTTTATTTCAAGATTCCATTACCATCATCATGACCAACAAGGCAGTGTGGTGACAGAAAGTTTCTCATTGAAGTGAATCGAAGAAACACTGGTACGCTCCCCTTTGCTGTGAAACACATTTGTATGATCAGTACTTTAAAAAATACATGAAAATCCATGCATCCATACATTCGATGCACCTAACTTCCCCCACTTGACTTCAAAAACAACATATTTTTGAATGGCAGTGTCTCATTTGTTTCCCAGATTATAATCCATTTACATGGATAAATTATAGTCAAAGATTGGACAAAGACCACCTTGGATTTGATTACACTCTAATTAAAACATGGCACTGCATGTTCTCTTCACCTTTTCACTACATTCCACATATCTTGTCCATAGTTCAAATTTCCACCTTCAAAGTCAAACCTAATTAGCCAACAAAATGACGTCGTTTATTTTATACGTTGATAAAAAAATACAAAATGTTATTGTTTTCAATTCCATCTTGTATTTTCTCTCCCCTTCCACAATGTAGTGCCGTTTGAAAATATTTTAATTTATATAAAATAAAAATTACTTATTTATATTACTGTTTATCAAAGTTGGAGATGGAAGATTGGCACATTCTTGAAATCAAAACAATTTTAGGAATACAAAACTTTTGTCTGATATTCATAATTAATCAACCAAATAGAATCGTGTAGATTTTATTGTTGGAAAAATAAAAAATAAAGCTAAATTAATAGGTGGTTGGTTGAGCTTGATTGCTTAATTCGCTTTGCCAAAGAGAGAAAAAAATCAAATGTCTAGATGCTTCTGCCCTCCTTATATTATAAAAATAAGTGCATCCAATAATCCCCCTTACCTACTACTACAATCTCATAATCAAACATTTAACAATAATTAAAAACATACAATTTTTAATTAAGACAAGATTTTTCAATAGAAAAAAAGCCATGCTATGGAGCCAAGGTCAACGACCAATTCCAAACAGGGGCGCCACCTGACGTCCCCTATTGGAAGGCCACCAACAGCCCCCCTTCCAATAGGGGGGCGCCCCCCCTATTTTGAATGAGTCGTTGACCCTGGCCATCAAGCCTTTTCCATAGAAAAATATCAGCCAAAGCATAAATTTTCTTGATTCCCAACTTTTTGGTAGGATTGCATGCGCATGTTATGGTTTTATATTTTGGTGCAATGAATCCAATAAACTTTATGAATTGGATTGTATTGAGATTTCATGGAATATGCCTTTCAAAACACTGTTAACCAAAGTTGAGTCATTTCCACGCAAATTCCCTCAACTTTTTTGAATGGAAAGTTTTCCATCAAAGACAAAATTACGAAAAAGTCACCTTTCTAATTTACCATGAAAAATGTAAATTGATTTGGCAATATTGGACACGTCATCAGCCTCCATGTCCATTCTTGTTTGGTAAGGTAGGTGATCAAAAATCATTTGTAGGGTACCCATATCTTTCTCCATTCATGTTACAAAAAGCTTTAGTATAGTAAGAGCAATTTCTAACTCACTTATAATAAGGAAAAAATAGTCATCCACTGCCTTTCAAAGATTTTAATCAGCGATCAAGCTCTGCTGCCCGCTTATTACTTCCTGGGTTGAAAAATTCTCGATTAGATTTGGTTGTCGTACGTGAGATGGTTTTAGAATGTCGTGACCTAATATGGTTCTTATATATCATTTCAATGTTAAAAGGGAGAACTACAATGAGCCAATTAGTGTAGCACATATGTGCTGTGACGGAAACATACTAGCTTTGTGTATTTATCCACGTTAAATCATCATATAATTTTGCCTTCCACATTGTGTGACATGTGTTACATACATAAGGTATCAAGAAATTTGATACGTTGGTAGAATTAATCAAAGGTCATTTCAATTCCAATTAAGGGACAGAACAGCCCATGTGAAATCAACTGGTTAGCATGTGGATCATTACATGCAAATGATCATTAGTCCTTTGGTCCTAAGATTTCTACCTCGTCTATTCAAATTAAAGATAAAAAGTAGACACACGATATCTGTGTCGGCTAATCAGCACCACAAATTGTGTCGAAAAGCTAATTTTTTAAGTTTTAACAAAGATTAAATTTTTTTTGCTAAATCCTCGCCAAAATGATGCAAAAAGAAGAAAAATCAAGGAAAGTGCAAACATAGACTCCTAAAAATCATTTATATATCATGAAAATATTAGATCGATTATCGATTGGAAAAAATAAAAAGTAATTAAACTCTACATAATCGAACCGACACGCATATTTCAGCTTCTATATAAGATTACATTTCCTGCTCCTTATAATCCCCCCTTCTTCCCCACTCTGCATATCTCCTGCCATTTCCATCGAAGTATCTCCAATATTAATTTGGTCTCCACTCCCTCTTTCGGTCACTTTCCTTTCCAGTTAGAGTTTGTAGTTATCTTGCATTATAAAAAAGTGAACTTTTCAGGGCACGATGGGTGAACAAGTCAAACAGGTTAGTGGATCAAAATGCTGTTAATTTAAATGAAATTTATAGTTATATAACAATGTAATTTGTTTGAATTTGAATGTGATTATAATGCAAATGTGTTTTAGCAGGAAAAAATTCAAGAGGAAGCTAAACCAGAGGAAAAGAAAGAAGAGAAAAAAGAAGAACCTAAGCCACCCTCCCCCTTGGTTTTGTTTGTGGACTTGCATTGTGTGGGTTGTGCAAAGAAGATAGAGAGGTCCATTCTTAAGATTAGTGGTATGAATCCCCTCGTCTAAAAGTTTTGATCAAAAGTCTACTGTTTGCCCTAATTCCATATTGAACAACGTTGTCCAAAAGCTTAAGGTTTTAGATCGAGGACGTGATTCGCCGACTCTCTTTCAAATTCTAGTGCAAATTGTTCCTTTTTCTGTTGAATTGTAGTGTTGTTTGATCTTGACAGGAATAGAGGGAGTTGTGATTGACATGGTGAAAAATCAAATAACTGTAAAGGGAGTTGTGGAGGCTCAAGCTGTATGCAACAAAATCACGAAGAAAACAAAGAGAAGCATCAAAGTTTTATCGCCATTGCCAGAAACTGACGGTGAAGCTATGTCGGAAGTAGTTGCCTCACAGGTTGACCAAACAGTATAACTTTTTACTTCAGTTTTTATTTTAATTCTAGTCCATGACGTGCTTAAATTTTCGTCTCCAGGCTTGCGAATTAACTACAGTGGAGCTAAATGTGAACATGCATTGCTTGGCTTGTGCCCAGCAGCTTAAGAGAAAGATACTCAAATTGAAAGGTAACTACTTTCGGGAGTCATAATAGGTATCCAATGTATCTCCAAACTCAAAATACACTTGAAAAGTTTTGCGATCAAACAAGTCTTTTGGGATGATCCGCGTTTGGTAGAGATTTTAATCTTAGTCAAAATTAACAATTACTTTTAATTACACATTTTGTAAGATCCATAACTTTTTAAAGCGCACATTTTATCAACTTTTATTAAAATTTACTAAAAATCTGATTATAAACCCACCAAAGAGGGACATAAATCTACATTCAAAATTAATGTGATTTACCGTAATTTTGGTTCATTCATTACAGGAGTGCAAATAGCCGAGACAGAATTTGGTTCTGGGAAAATTAAGGTTACAGGTAATATGGATGCAAACGAGCTCGTTGATTATGTCTACAAAAGCACAAAAAAGCAAGCCAAAATAGTACCACTGCCCGAAACCGAAGAACCAAAGCCCAAGGAGAATAAAAACGAAGAAAAGCCAGATGAAGAAGCCAAACCAGAGGAAAAAAATGAAGAAAAAGGAGAGGAAAAGGGTGGGGAAAACATAGAGGAGGAGTCCATTAAAGAAGGAGAGATGAATTTTAGTGATGAACAGGCCATGCATAAACTCATTCATTACTATCAGCCTTTGTATATGATTGAAAAAATCCCCCCTCCGCAGCTTTTTTCAGATGAGAATCCTAATGCTTGTTGCATTATATAGTTATCAATAAATTCACAAAGACGAGAATTTTGATGGATTTTGAACACAAGATATGCTGCGTAATTGGTGGTCTTCAAAGGCAAATCAAGTTTGAATTTTTTTTTCACGAATTTCAAGCCACCAACCACTCAATAGTTCTACTACCTCAGCAGACCATGATTTTGACATAAAAAAAATGACTAGGTCAATCTTTATAAACTTGATGATTTGTGATAAGTGTATTTTATACACTTATTTGGACTTAAAAATATAGGCATTTAATAGTTCTTTTGAATAATTATAGCCTAATTTATTGTATATTTTGTTTATTAGGTGAAATTTGATTAAATGAAGTGAATTTGAAATAAAGAAGTGAAAATTGGCGAAAATGGACAATATCCAAAGTTTGGGGACTAAAATGTAAATACTCAAAAGTTGTGCCGAAACTCACGATGAAGATTCGAGAATGCTAGCTATGGATCAATTGGATGCAATAAAAGTCCAAATGAGTGAAATATGACAAAAATATAATCACAAATCAATTTTAACCACACAAGGATTTATGAATTGGAAAATAGCTATATCAAGTAAAGTTATAACTCTATGAATTATCTTTCCAACTCACTTTAAATTGTTTTAATCGGATATTGAAAGAGAAAGTTACGACAAAAACATTGAAAAAGGTACAGAGTGGGAGCAGCGGGCGGCACCTAGGCGCCCACTCTTGGGAAAAAGACTAGATTTGTGGCGCCTAGGCTCTACCCGTCGTCAAAAATAAGGTTTTCAAGTGCAATTCATATTTTAAAATCCCAATTCAACTGAAATCCAAGACTCAAAGAAGGCATAAATACAATTCTGGTTTCACACAATTTGGAGGTGAGAAAAATACATAATCGTCAAGATCAAAGAGCAAATGCTAGGGTTTGAAGATTTTGAGGTTGAAGAAATTTTTTGAGATGCAAAATCCAATTCTTTCCCTGATGAAGATTTCAAAACCTGGTTTTGAACTCTATACTTTTTGTTTTTCTTTCATTATTGTGAGTACTTACATTCCTAGTTAAACTTAGAATGAACAGTGTAATGTATGTGTGACTATTTATCTCTTTTATTCAAGATTATAGTTATTTAAATATATATATGTTGATTTTATTCATGAATTTAATGTTTTGAATTGTTTGGCCAATTATTCAATGATTTTGTGAATATATTACAAATTGAGGGGTGAGTTTTAGATTTAGACCACATAGTAAAATTCGATAATAATTATTGTAGTCATTAAATGAATTCTTAGAACTAATATTTCGTTTAGTTAGAATTGATTCACATAGAGATATGGAATTGAATTACTTAAATAGAAATAAATTCATACTTTTAAAACTCAAATTCGACAAATTGTGTATGTTAAATAATTTAGTTTTAGTTAGAATAATTTAGACACCATTACAAAACTTTATTATTTATTTTCAATCAAATTAAAGCTATGAATAATTTAACCAATTTTTAGATAGCAGTCGTCGTAGGAACTATATTCGAACACATTGGTCCACTATATTACTTATTACGATTTATACACTTACGAGATATAAAAATCGACAACAATTTGTATGAGGTAAATTCTGAAATAGTAGAAAAAAACGAGAAAATTGTATTAAAAAGAAAGTTTGGGAAACCATTTGGTAATATTTACAGGCTCTCAAAACTGTCAATTGGCCTTCAAAAAGAAGTTATCTATGATGTTTTCCTTGAATTGTGTGACTGGGGATGACAAAAAAATCTGACAATCCGATACCTGCGGCCCCCGCTTCGAACAGGGCGGGGATAACCCACTTAATCAAGTATTCGAGGTGGGGACGGGTAACGGGTGCTCATTACTATTATAGACTATGCGAACAACTTGTGTTTTTGTTTGAAGTCGAATGAAAATTCATTACTTCGAGTTATGGAGGTCGACGGAATTGTTTAAATTCAGAAATTTCATCGTTGATTGAGAGTTTCAATTCGAAGGTACCAGTTCAAGGAATTTTAGGTGGTCGGGACGAATCAACTAGTTAGCATCACCAATTGTTTTTTTGAGATTCGATACACGTCACATGATGGAAGGAGTAATGGAGGATAAACCAGATTTGTGTGGAATTTTGTGGGGATTCCATGAAACAATGAATTTGCATGGGTTCAACATGGTAGGACCCAATCTCCTGACTTTGTAATGAGATCCGACTCATTATTAATTGAATATACAAAGTGTTATGTTAGCCTAAGGTTACTTTAAATCATGTAGATTAGGGAAAATAAAGTTACAAATTTAGCCCATATTCTTTTTTTTTTTATTTATTTAATTATTTAATTTGATCGAAAGATAATAATTTGCTCTTTATAAAATATTACAAGGGTTTGAAAAGGTTAGGCATGACAATTACAACAAATCAAAGGTTTAGAAAAAAATTGTTAGTATTTGAAAGGTTAAGGATTTCAGCTGCAATTATCCCTTTTAAAAAGATATTGACTTAGTCCATGTTTGGTCCAGCTACAAAAATAAAATAAAATTTAAGTCAAAGTTCATAATTAATTTTAACCACACATTTAATGGAATTCACAATTTTTCAATCATATATTTCATCAATATTTATCAAAATTGACTAAAAATAAGATTTTTATCTAAGTCAAATCGGGGCTTTTTAGGATAAAGGATTTATCCTCTCCAAATAAACCAACCTACACAAGAAGACCTATTTTGTAGGATAAAAGGATTTTAAAGTTGGAAAGGTTCGACTGACGTAGGATCTACAAGTGAACTTCTTCAATCTGTCTAACCTGATGAAAAAGAGTTAAGCATGTGCATGTAGTGTATATCTGTTTTAAAGGCTTATCTTCGTAGCTAAGCAAAACATCCCACATGAAATTAAGAAAATTTGCTGTGAGGATTAATCCAACTCACTTACATTAAAACACAATTGATAAACAACCTCATTTAAAATCTTAACTGAATCATTTTAAGTGTAATACACAGTTCCTGTTAATTTGTTTCTCATTTTCTATGCAAAAGT
This sequence comes from Fraxinus sp. 1973-6204, assembly GCA_903798365.1. Taxonomy (NCBI): domain Eukaryota; kingdom Viridiplantae; phylum Streptophyta; class Magnoliopsida; order Lamiales; family Oleaceae; genus Fraxinus; species Fraxinus sp. 1973-6204. The sequence continues at coordinate 348 of CAIGRR010473782.1, read as the reverse complement.
AGAAAAAATGTGATCGTTACTTTTGAAAAGTGATCGTTGCCTTTGAAAATATGTGAGGAACAAGTCAAATATTGCGGTTGGGTGGAGTCCACTAACGATTGGATTTCTTCTACAAATGAGGAATTAATGGGAAACAAACAGAGGCTCAATATAGTTGGAATAATCACGTTGTATACACAATTATCTCAAGTCTTAAATCTATATGGATACATCGATTATAAGCAGTGTTATTAAACCCGGACCGGACCGGCCGGTTCGGACCGGAACCCGCCGAACCGGCCCATGGTCCGGTCCGAGCTGCATTGTTTTTGTAATATACAATCAACCCAATAAAAACCCAACCAACCC
>CAIGRR010473737.1:0-22023 GCA_903798365.1 Fraxinus sp. 1973-6204 | reverse complement strand
GAATTTGATAGTGTGATTGAATATGTGTTAGTGTTATTACTTCTTTAGTTCTCTGGATTTGGTTTGATTAAGTGATTGGTTAGAACATTTTCTTATTGTTACTTGATTGCAAAATAAATATTTTAAATATTTTAGTTTGACTTGTTGTTTTATTGTTGAATTTAAGTTAACAAATTTAGTTCCGTAAGACTCTTAAAAAAAAAAAAAGGAGTGTCCGTTATGACTTGGGGGGACCCAAATTTCGAAGTTCGTCTCAGGTCCCGCGAAACACAGGTACGGCCTTGGTGGTAGGGATTCCCAGAAGTTTTCACACGAATCATGCGACTGGTAGGTTGGCATGCTTTAGTTCAAATGAATTTAATTATTTGCACTGTTCATTGTAAGGGAAGTAGTACTTCCTTATTTACTGTTTTTATTGTTTTAACGTGTAACCACGGTTTTCCTCCGCCACAAGTCCTTGCATATTAATAAAACACTGGAGGTGCCGTCCTCCTTTCATTAAAAAAAATAAAATAAAATAAAATTAATTAATTATTTGCACTGCAACCATGATAATTTATCCCCAAGTCATTTTGAAACCATCGAAAAGACCTAACCAGACCTCGTTAAATTAAACTCCAATAAATTAACATTGACTTAGTGAACTCTTTATCAGTCAAGATAATTTATTAATCTCGTTCTATTCCACTAAAAGAATTAGATTGCACTCTCATTTTAATTGAAAATACTCAAGTTGTATAATCAATAATTTCATTCATTTTACCTATCGTTTTTACACTCGGTAGTAAAGTTAAAATGATCCAAATGTCTCTTTTCAAATACGATAAATTAATAGTCTCGCTTAAATAATAAAATTCTTCGATCCCGACTTGGGCTAATGTACTAAGTTAATAACTCCTCCAAATGAATAAGATAATATTTTTTTAAAAAATCATTTAAAACCCAACGAATATATAAAATAATAATTGCTTCAATTCATAAAAGTTTATACTAATACAAATAACAAACCTCTAATTTGATAACATTTTTTTAATGCTCTCCTCATCTCATCAATCAATGTAAATTTTTTAACTCATTACAAATGAGATTGAAAAATGTATGAAATTTGGAATGATTGAGGATCTTAGGTTAAAGCTAATAACGATAGAAATTATGTTTCATGTGCATATGAAATGACTTGAACGATTAAAATCTTTCAAGATATTAAACTTTGAAACCGTTGTATGTAAATTAATGTTTCCTCTTTAATGTATGTATGTGTGCAACATTTTGTGTGCTTACGAATTAAATTTTGAATTTCATCACATTCAATTTTTTTTTTTTTTTTTTTTGCCGAATTTCATACATATATTATGGTAAAATATAATACAAGTTACATAAATATAAAATACTCGGTAAATAAATATTAAATTATTGATATAGAGATTTAATTGTATGCATAAATACTCAATCCCTATTTTGTATCTTACAGTTCCATGTGATCACATAATTCAACCATCAATATTGAACTATTGAGCTTAAATTTAAGGGTAATTAGATTGCCACCACGAAATTTACTTGTTAACACAACAATTTTATCATTACTTTAATGGTCCTAAGAATTAACAACACTTTTAAATATACATTTTTAACGTTAAATAGTTTTCAAACACAACACAATCATCAAATAACTTATCCACCATTTTCCTTTGCCGTGGTTGCGCACGATGCAAATTTTTTTTTACCCTTAAAACAGTCTTATTTTGCTTTTCTTGCAGAATGAATTGAAACATTGCATGAAAGTTTTTCATATAGGCCCTTCATATTGTGACTGTAAATTATATGATATTGTGACCTTAATTTATTTAATTACCTATTAATTAATACCATTTGAATTTTGAAAGAATTTCATACGTTTGTCAAGTTTGAAAGTGAATCTTTAAAAGTTAGTAGTTATGCATCCCTTTGACGGATGCCCACGGGTTGCCCACTTGTAACTCTGGGTATCTGGTGATTGAGCTTGCTGATCAACCCATATTGCAGTAACATTGTAGCTGTTACAAGTTGACAACTACCATGTTTTTCCATNTTTGACGGATGCCCACGGGTTGCCCACTTGTAACTCTGGGTATCTGGTGATTGAGCTTGCTGATCAACCCATATTGCAGTAACATTGTAGCTGTTACAAGTTGACAACTACCATGTTTTTCCATCTTGTTCCATTGACAATTAAACCTTCCATAGAAACACTGCTCATAGTACTATCACTTGCAAAAACAATCTCAATATTTGAGATCTTTGAAGATATTTAATTTATTTCCCTTAATTCATTAAGCTAAAATTTTCACTGGTAATTCTAGCCACAACTTGTAAAAAGAGAACAAACTACAATTACATAGAATGAAATGCAATTAAGTATCTATAACTTCAGAATTTTAATATATTGCTATAGGAAAATATGCCCCGAAGAAAGCAACAGATTGAAACAACAGCAGAAACATGTATAAAACAATTTAAATGTGACAGTGTACATAGTAAATATTCAAACCATTCCCCAAGTTCAAAACTGAAAGATTTTAATGTACAGATAGCTAAAGTAGGAAGTTATCTATCATATGTTGAACCACATCAGCACCATCAGAATTCAACCAGTAGCTCTTAACCTGAAGCATAAGGAACATAAATGTTAGAAGCAAATGGAATGAAGACAGAAAGTAGAAATGCTAAATGTACAAAATACATCGACAGAAATGAAATGATTATATGAGAACTTTTAGGCGTACAAGCATCTTTAAGTGTGTAACAGATAACTTTATAAAAATGTGATGCTGAAACCAGAAAATGAGCAAATTATTACTACATGATGAAAATATAAGGACTACAGTCAGCGAAGAGCTCTTAGTCTCTTGATGATTTCACAAAGATAATGATAAATGACAAGAAAACTTTAGAAAATCCCTGATATGTCAGAATTCAAACCCACACTACCAGCTGACGCACTCGAATAAACCTAAATACTCCACCCCAACCCACATCTTACACTCTATTCCAGAACTCATATATTTGACTTTCAAAACGAGTTTATACACAACACTCCTAAATGATATCTCATACGTAGGTAGGACACCTAAAACTCAAAATGTGTATAGCATGAATACAAGTAAAAATGTAAAAGGCACGCAACAGGGCATAAACAAATAGGTTTTCCTAAAATGGTTTTAACGGTAAAAATTTATTTTGCACTAGAATAAAAGGGAAAAAGCAGAATTTACCAATCATTATCAGTCTACAGGTTCACAATGTTATAACAACAGAGTGATTGTGAAAAGAAGATCGAAAACAAGCTATTCTAGACGAACAATGCATCTGTACAGTGGCAAGAATGAAGACCATATGAACGCTCAAAATTACAAGATGGATAGAGAATAAATATGACAGACTAAATATGCACTCCAACGTGAAGAGGAAAATTTTAAAGAAAGGGATTATTTTTGAGAATTGGCTAAAATTAATGTCTTATTCAATCGGAACTTCAATAATTTAACATTTTTCACCAGGTGAAGTTTTGACTTAAAGATAACACAGTGAGTATCGCACTCCACACTGGCATCAGTCTTGAAAAATTGAAATGTCTACATAATGAACCCAAAATATAATAATTAAAATCTTGTAATTGCAGTTTATTGTCCTGCAGAGATCATAATTATTGGAAGCTTGCCTGAATAGTATTATGAGCAACATATCGTTGTCTGCTTTTATGAAAGCTAACATCGACGCGTTCCCAAGAAACTTGATTGAGGCCTCTAATCATCTCCTCTACATATAAAAGGAAATTTTAGTCAAAGCCAAAATAAGAAATAGGACCTCTAGTTTTACAATATAAACAGATGCTGTGATGGGGGCCAATAAACCTTCCAAGTTAATGACTTGCGTTCCAACAGAGGAGGACATTTTGCTAGCAACGTCTCCATAATTTCTTTTTTCGATGTGTGCAATATGAGGATACTTTGTATCATTCAAAAGAAGATTCTCCTGTGGAAGACAAGAAGGAAGAATCATCCTATGAATTTCCCTTCATAAATGATGTATGATAAGATCAATTCAGACAATCATATATCACATCAAAAGAGGAAAAAAACCTTTGGAAGTTCATCTTGGCGGCGGATCGATGAAGTTCTCCATCCAACCACATCTTAGATATTATTAGTAAAGGTAAACATAAAACAAATCATGCAAGTAAGTTATGTAATCATACTGTTACAATAAAAGCAATTTGATCCCTGTAAAGGATACGATCATAGTTTGCATTGGCATATGCCACGCGTCGCTTAAAGGAACGTAAAGCTGACCTACATGTGTGATAAATAATGCTGTTACCAGAAAATAGTAATAAAATAGAACATTTTACACCGCCAATATGTAGAGAATCGGGTGAAATGTTCAATACTAACAGGAAATGAAGGTTATCTCCATCATTGACCATTTGAAGTAGAAGTGGAGGTCTCCCATCATCATTGTCAGTGAGGAACAAATGCTTTCCAGATCTCCCAGCTATCCAGTGTGCAGTTAGTGATGCCCTTTCCTCCAGAAAAGGAAGACCACAAAGGAGAGGGAGCTAAAGAAGCACAAGTGATGGAAGATGAAATACGATAAGAATCACCATGATTAAATGCATCATCCATACTTTGAATAACGAACCTTCAACCTATAGAAAGCTATTACATTGTGATTGGGAAAAAATCTGAGGTATTCAAAAATCAATATGAAGAGCACAAGTAATCAAATAATGGAAAAATGTACAACTTTATTGTATGAGTACTGACAATACCATCCTTGGGTACCATTACGGTCAAAAACAAAACTTGATCATTGAGTTAGTGACATAGGAATGAATTAATTCCAAATGTTATAACTAAATGAAAGAGGAAAAGCCCACATAGGGAATAATAATAATAAATAATTAAATAGAGTTTATACAGAATAAGATAAACTGTTAAACTAACCTGTTTATGCCCTCTTGAACCTAAATGTGGGGTTGCAAAAGTTATGAAGTTCAAGGGTTCTAGTCCAGCAATCCTCGCTTCATAAAACTGGTGAAGGCATTGCCCGGCAGTGTTAGCTCCCTCTCTTACGAAGTTTTCAGGATCACTTGCGGATCTTGTTCTCATAGGACATTCATATAGCCTCCCAATGGCATACCTTGCAACAAGTCCACCCAAGGAGTGAGCCACAAACGAAATTTTTTGGACCCCATGCCAACGTCTGACAACATCTTTCACCTGCACCGTGAGTTGCAGATCATTTCAATTACTAGAAAGCTAAAATCTTGAGCTTTAGGGGTATCCAGTATATTTAAGAAAGAAACTGTGATAAACATTATATTTCTAAACTACCTCTTCAGCTAGCCTCTCACCCATCAGATCAACGCCATCAAAAGTCAATCTTGAAGGATTGCACTCGCTACCTACCATCAATTTATGCCAACAAAAATATTGTGCTGCTAATAAGAAACTTCAGCAAAAAGTTAAGACCTCATGTAATCAAATCTTCATAATGAACTTAAATTCTAACAGAGAAGATTTAAAATGTGCACTTTGGGCGATACATAAGTTATGTAGTTAAGTAAATACAAAAACCTCAGACTAGAGAAAAAAATGGATCAAAATGGAACTCTTTGCTCAGAAAGCAGACCAACTTTAATAGATATGCAAGGTTGGATCTATCCCACCTTGGGAATTAAGCAAAGAGGTCAAAGGTAGGGCATATCCCATTTTTATAGGTCAATAAAAATGGATAGGGCTTATTGAATAGGATCGAATGGAAGAAGGAAATCAATTCACATTATCTTATAAATTTCTTTTTTCATTTCAGTTTAAAACTTGAGTTTTAGTTATTTAATAGCATGCTATGAACCAAAGGCTATGCAACCCTGATTCTTTAAAGCACTCAATAGCAATGCTAAATGCAAAATAAGTTTCGTGATGTGATATAATTCACCAGATAGGGAAACCAAACCAAGATATACACTTACGATGAACAATAAGTTTATCAGGAAGCTGCTTCACAAACTGGTCAGCAGCATATCTCCAATCTGCAGCACTGAACATGTGAAAAAAAAATTGAGTAAAAAATTGATAAATTCGAGTGTCGAAAGATGAAGATTATAGTCACAATCCCCAACTTACAAGGAAAGCTTTTCAGGTACTGTAGCATAACCCACCAATGACTATTAGGTTCCATGTATATAGTCCTTAATCTAATCATTTGGGTTTTGAGTTCTAGATATTTTAAATGGAGAAGCATTCTTGTCATAAAATTTTTACAATCAAGTTGTTTTTTCAAGAGTCAATATAAATAAAGCATGCAAAGAAGGTAAGTACGACACTGATTAATAAAACCTAGCAAAGTATGAATTAATAAATAACACAAGTGTCACACGAAGTTCTCTCATCCTGAAGACATGAACAACTTCCAAAAATTTGAAATAAGAAATATTTTTTAACAAGTATAGCCAGAGTTAAATATCCCAATAAATCTCAAGATCCATGGATAAAAGTTAGCACATATTTTTTTTTTTAAAAAGGTAATCAAATATTTTATAAATCAATGCATAATACACATACACAGGGAGTGTACAATCATTTTAAGTCAGAAAGTAACGACATGAAATTAGGCAGCCCATCTATATGCCTAATAGCCGCAACGTTAAACCAAGCATACAATGTCACATAAAATAATTTCCTAATTTGCGCTATTGTCCATGATTGATCTTCAAAACAGCGGCTGTTTCTTTCCCTCCACACGCACCAAACAATGCAGCCAGGAATAAGGTCTCATACAAGTTTACTATCATTATCTTGAAACTTTCTTCTCCACGCATTTAACATGTCCTCCATACGCCTTGGCAATACCCAATCCATGTGTTGCGATGTCAAAATATAGTTCCACAGTAAACGAGCAGCATCACAGTGAAGAAACAGGTGGTCAATTGTCTCATCGTCCCTCTTACACATATAGCACCACTCTGTAACATAGAAACCCCTAGTTCGAAGGTTATCCACCGTTAATACCTGTCCTCTGACCATTGTCCAAAGTAAAAATATCACTCGTGGGGGCAGTTTACATTACCATCTTCCAGGAGAATGACCTCTCTTCAAGTCCCAAAAATGATCTAAAGTAAGTGCGGACTGAAAAGATACCATCACGTCTCAATCTCAACCTGCTACAATCACCATCTCCTACCCTGATATGAATCTCGTATAGAGATGTCAAAAACAACGCACAATCATCCATTTCCCAATCCTGCAAACCCTGATCGAAAACAATGTTCCAACTGGAGCTCCCATTATGAAAATCTAAAACATCATTCACCATGGCAGATAGTTCCAACGCAATACGATACAAAGAAGAAAATCTCAATTTAAGCAGTTGATGTCCACACCAACATTCATCCCAAAAATTGATGGAATTACCATTCCCCACTACAAAAGACAATCTGTCCCGAAAGTCACTCCACCATCGCCGAATATACCGCCACAAACTCACCCAATAAGAGTCACGTCTCTCACCTAAGCACCAACCCCCCTCCATGACGCATTTTGCCCCTATAATTTCTCTCCAAAAACTCTCCCTCTCCACTCCGAATCGCCATAACCACTTATCCAACAAGGCTTTATTAAACAGAACAAGATTTCTCAATCTGAGACCACCGGATCTAATAGGAGAACAAACTACACGCCAGTTAACCAAATGTAATTTCCTCTCCTACCCTAATCCTCCCCAAAGAAACTCTCTTTCAATCGGAACAAAGCCGTTTCAATTGAATCATAATAACCCTCCTTAAGACATTAGTTGTAATACCACAAATTTGGCTCAAAGTTTAAGAAATGTACAAGTTGAACCTAACCATGCAACTCACAGCCACACTCGATCAACAATCTAACTCTCCTCAACTGAATAGCTAAAGAGATTAACCAAATAAAGTAAAACATAATTGAGGAAGGATAAATGAGCAAAATAAAAAGTGAGAGGAAATGGAAAGTTGAATTACTTAACAATTCAACAGATTTCTGCAAATTACACGAACTGGTTTCCTCCATGCACCGGTTTTGTATATATAGCATTTCCTTACAAGATGAAAGTTGCATTTTCCACAACAAATGCATAAAAACATTTTAATTAACTATTACAATTGTTTGAAATTAAACGGCGTCATCTTGTTTAATGCTAAACGACGTCGCATTTCCATTCAAAATTATGTTACTTTAGTTAGTCTTCTTCTCCTTCCGTTTGGTTCTACCTCTCTTCCTTCCCCACCTTGATCTTGTCCCCAAGATCTACAAAGAGGAAACTGGAATTTAATCCATTCAGCATCTTCCCATGCCTACCTATCTGGAGAAAGATCTGACCGGTGGACAAGCCATTGTACTAAAGTGTGATTTCATCGCGTCACCAACCTGGATTGTAAGATAGATAGTGGTTGGTGCTCCGACTAAAGTGAGTGACCCTCTTCAGTTAACTGCAGTACTAGCATAGCATTGTGATATATTCCTGAACAAATATAGTGTTCCTCAACCAGTAAAAGCAGAATTTAAACGGTGAAAACATAAGAAAAGACGAATGAAAATGGAATTGTATGAACTGAATTATAATTGTACTCAAACTGAGAAATTCTGTAATACATCAATGAGAAAAATGAGATGAGGTATTTGGCATTCGAGAGGCCAATTCTCTCCAAAATGAGCTATCAATTTCTGACCCCTTCTAATTTGATGGATTCTCCTATTTATTCTGGTTTCCCTCTCAACTAATTCTGTAACTGTGCATGTGCTAACTCCTCCACCAAATTCTCTAACTGCCCTTGCTCATTTTTGCGTCTTTGGTATGTCACGTTGATTGCGGGTCTATCATTACTTTCCCCCATGAGACCCACCTTGTCCTCAAGGTGGAAGGAAGGAAGCAATTACTTTATCATGTCATAGGACTCCCAAGTGGCTTCAAGTGGTGGCAAGCCTTTCCATTGTATTAAAACGTCCATGCCTCGAATGTTGTCTCCCAAACCTAGTCGCACCCCAAGTAATGCTTCTGGTTCTGCCAACATTTCCAAACTCTTGTTCAATTGTCTAGGAACTTCCTTCACTGCATGCACTGTCCCTTCTGCCTTTCGTAGCTGAGATACATGAAATATAGGATGAATGTTACATGTTATAGGAAGAATTAGCTTATAAGCAACCTGTCCTATTCTTTGTCCCATTGCGAATGGACCGTAAAATCGTGGTGCTAGTTTCTCATTAGGCCGCGCCGCTAACGATTTTCGGCGATAAGGTCTGATCTTTAAGTACACCAGATCTCCCACCGCAAATTGCACATTCCTCCTTTTAGAATCAGATGTGCTCTTCATCTTGGCTAAAGCTCGCAGTAGCTGTGCTTTTAATTCTTCTAAAATCTGATCCCGTTCTAGTAGTTGTTGCTCGATTGCCAAAACTGGGGTGGACCCTTTTTCAAACCTCAGCAAATCCGGGGGGTTTCTTCCATAAACAATCTGGAAGGGAGTAGTCTTGCTAGCTGTATGAAATGAAGTGTTATACCACAACTCGGCCCAAGGCAGCCAGACGAACCATGATTTAGGTCGTGCAGAAGCAAAATAACGTAGATATGTTTCTAGGGTGCGATTTAGAACCTCCATCTGCCCGTCAATTTGGGGATGGTAAGCCGTACTGCGGTTGAGCTTTGTTCCTTGTAAGCAAAATAACTCCCAAAAATAGCTTACAAACACCTTATCCCTGTCTGATACTATGGAGCGAGGAATCCCATGTAGTCACACCACTTCTTTCACAAAAATTCCAGCCACACTTGCCGCTGTAAAGGGGTGTTTTAGTCCGATGAAATGTCCATACTTGCTTAACCGGTCGACCACTACTAAAATGGTGTCCATAGTTCCCGATTCTGGTAGACCTTCGATAAAATCCATTGCTATATCCTCCCAAGCTTGATTCGGAATAGGAAGGGGATAGTGCCATATACTTGTTCTGTTGACAGACTGCGCATTGGCTTATATATCTTTGGATATCAGCCTTCATTCTTTCCCAGTAGACATTGGTGGTAAGACGCCTGTATGTTTTCAGAAACCCTGAGTGTCCCCCCATGTTACTATTGTGTCCTTCCTGTAACATCAATGGAATCAATGATGACCCTGGGTAGAAGTAAGCGCCCTTTGAACAACAGCTGGCCATTCACCATGGTATAATTGGGCCTACTCTAGGGATCTTGTCTGCTCTCCCTCATAATAGTATGTAGATGTGAGTTCGTGCGGACCTCTTCCGCTAGTGTACCCAGTTGCACCACTGCAGAAACCGATATCGCCATTAACTCAGAGGAAGAGCTGATTCGGGAGAGAGAATCAGCAGCTTTGTTTTCACTTCCCGGACGATATTGCACTTCAAATTGATACCCCAATAATTTTAGTAACCACTTCGGATACTCTGGGTTTACTTCCCCCCTGCTCCAGTAAGAATTTCAAACTTTTTTTATCTATCCGCATATAGAATTTGTGGCCAAGTAAGTAATGTCTCCATTTCTATACTGCAAAGACAATTGCCATCAATTCCCTTTCATAAGTTGATTTGGTCTTCCCCTTTGGATTGAGAGCACGACTAAAGTAGGCAATTGGATGTTGGTCTTGCATTAACACCGCTCCCAACCCAAACCTAGAGGCATCTGTCTCCACTATGAAGGGACGACTGAAGTCAGGACTGGCATTGATGTCATGGCTGTCTTTAATTGTCTGAATGCTTGCTCCGCTTCTTCATCCCATAAAAAATTACCCTTGTGTAACCGTTCTGTTAAAGGTCATGCCAACTTCCCGTAATCCTTCACAAAACGACGGTAGAACCTGTAAGCCCCAAGAATCCCCTCAGCTCTCGCAAGGAACTGGGGCTAGGCCAGTCTATCATAACTTGAATTTTTGTCAGGTCTGCAGCCACGCCTCTGTCTGAAATACAATGCTTCAAATACAATATCACTTTGCAAAACATCATCGTAGCTCGTTAGGTCCAAGAATAAATAAACGGGCTGAGTCTACTTTTGACTTGGTTCATTCCGATGTTTAGGGACCATATCCTGTTGTGTCTAAAACTGAATTCAGATACTTTATTACTTTTGTGGATGATTTTTCTCGAATAACATGGCTTTATTTTATGAAAAATCGATCTGAAGTGTTTTCTCATTTCTATACCCATTATGCTGAAATTAAAACCCAATTTAACACTTCTATACATATACTACGAAGTGATAATGCTAAAGAATACATGTCAGACTCATTTCAAACTTACATGACTCAACATGAGATTCTTCACCAATCCTCCTGCATCGATACTCCTTCCCAAAATGGAGTTGCTGAGAGGAAGAATAGACATCTCCTTGAGATGGCTCGAGCACTTTTGTTTCAAACAAAGGTTCTTAAACAGTTCTGGGCTGATGCAGTCTTTATAGCTTGCTTTCTAATTAATCGCATGCCATCTACAGTACTTAATGGTGATGCTCCATACAGTGTTCTCTTTCCAAAAAAGTCACTATTCCCAGTGGAGCCAAGACTATTTGGAAGCACCTGTTATGTTCGTGATGTAAGAACATCTGTTACTAAACTAGATCCAAAAGCCTTAAAACATGCTTTTATGGGATATTCTCGCCTTCAGAAAGGATATCGGTGTTATTCCCCTGATCTCCATAAATATCTAGTTTCTACTGATGTGATTTTTTTGGAGAGTACACCCTTCTTCTCCTCTCCTTCCATGTCTACAAGTCAGGGAGGGAAGATCAATGGCTAATCTACCAAACCACACCTTCAAGTGCTACTACTGAGCAATCAGATGAGCAATCAGATGATGGTGCTCTCGTTGAGAGACCCTCTGGTCCAGTAAAGCCGCCTATTACTCGCGTTTACTCCAGAAGACAAGAGACCAATGATACATGTCCTGCACCAGATCCCCTAAATGATCTTGACCTTCCCATTAGTCTTCGCAAAGGCAAACGTCAGTACACGTTTCCTAAATCTATGTATCCTATAGCCAACTTCATTTCATATGATCATCTGCCTCATGTATCTAGTTCTTTAATTGCTTCTTTAGACTCAGTCTCTATGCCGAAGACAGTAAAAGAAGCATTGAGTCATCTTGGACGGAATAATGCAATACTTGAGGAGATACATGCTTTAGATGAAAACCACACATGGGAATTGGTAGATTTTCCTAAAGGCAAGAAAGCTGTGGGATGCAAATGGGCCTTTGCTGTCAAAGTCAATCCGGATGGTACTGTGGCAAGACTTAAAGCGAGACTTGTTGCAAAATGATATGCTCAGATTTATAGAGTGGATTATTCAGATACCTTCTCTCCAGTTGCCAAACTCACTTCTGTTCGCCTATTTATATCCATCGCTGCTTCTCAAGATTGGCCCTTACACCAGTTGGACATCAAGAATGCGTTTATTCATAGTGATCTCCAGGAAGAGGTATATATGGAGCAACCACCTGGGTTTGTTGCTCAGGGGGAGTATGGAAAAGTTTGTCACCTAAAAAAATCTTTATATGGTCTGAAACAAAGTCTTCATGCTTAGTTTGGCAAGTTTAGTGAGGTAGTTCAGGAGTTTGGGCTAAAGAAGAGCAAGTGTGATCACTCAATCTTCTACAAACAGTTAGCAGCTGGTATTATTCTTCTTGTTGTTTATGTTGATGACATTGTCATTACAGGAAATGATTGTGCAAGAATATCTTCTCTCAAACTATGTCTACATACCAAGTTTCACACAAAAGATTTAGGACATCTAAAATACTTTCTGGGAGTAGAAGTAACAAGAAGCAAAAAAAGGATTTTCTTATCTCAAAGAAAGTATGCACTTGATCTGCGGCAGAAATCGGAAAGATGGGAGCCAAACCATGCAACACACCAATGGTTCCCAATGTACACAAAAGATAATGGTGACTTCTTTGATGATCCAGAAAAGTACAGGAGATTAGTTGGGAAATTAAACTATGTTATAGTGACTCGTCCAGATATTGCTCATGCGGTCAGTGTTGTCAGGCAATTTATGTCTACACCTACAGTAAAACATTGAGCAGCCTTGGAACAGATACTTTGTTACTTGAAAAGAGCTCCTGGTCTTGGCATAGTGTATAGCAATTGCATTGAGTGTTTTGCAGATGCTGATTGGGCTGGATCCAAAATTGATAGACGGTCCACTACGGAATATTGCATCTTTGTTGGTGGAAACCTTGTGTCTTAGAGGAGCAAGAAGTAGAACGTCTATCTCCGTCAAGTGCAGAATCAGAATATAGAACCACGGTATAGGCCACATGTGAAATTTTGTGGTTACAACATCTTTTAATTGAGGTTGGATTGAAGCCTTCAGTACCAGCAAAACTCTGGTGTGACAACCAAGCTGCTCTTCATATCACCTCAAATCCAGTATACCATGAAAGAACTAAATACATTGAGGTCAATTGCCATTTCATTCGTGAGAAAATTCAGGAAAATTTAATCTCTACTGGTTATATAAGGACTTGAGAGCAACTTGAGGATATCTTCACAAAGGCATTAAATGGGAACAGGATTGAGTTTCTTTGTAACAAATTGGGCATGATTAATATCTACGCTCCAACTTGATGGGGAGTGTTACATAATAATAATTGTATAATTGACAGATTTATAGGAACGTAATTAGCTATTTACCTTAATTAGATAGACTATAGTTGTATATAAGAACGTGTGTTTCCTTCTAAATAAGATAAGAAAATATTCTTCAAATTCATCTATTAATTTACACCTATGATAGGTTCTCCTTTTTAACTGTTGGTCTAATTTGTATCTCTATTGGAGTAGTTCTTCCACAACTGCAACATTGGATTGTTGGTAAGGTCCTAATGACAACTGGGAAGGTTTAAGTCCATAGAGAGCTTCAAAAGGAGTCATTCTTATGGAAGAATGATAGGTGGTGTTGTACCACCATTCAACCAATGATGGCCATTTTCCTCATTGTTTAGGCTACTAATAGTCTAATAGGTTATGCATCTTAGGTATATTTCTAGGCATTGATTGAGTCGCTCTGTTTGCCCATCTGATTGAGGGTGGTAGGTTGAGCTAAGATGAAGTTGGTGCCCATTAGCCTAAATAACTCCTGCCAGAATTTGCTTGTAAAAACTTTATCTCTATCAGAAATGATGCTCTGGGGCATTCCATGGAGTTTAAAAACAAAATCAAGAAAGGTTTTGGCTACTGTTACTGCTGTGAAAGGGTGTGAGAGGGCTATAAAGTGGCCAAAATTTTGTAACTGTATCCACCACAACTAGGATAGTGTCCTTACCCCTTGAGTTAGGTAACCCTTCAATGAAGTCCATGCTAATGTGGTTCCAATCAAAGGCACAGCTAGAGGTTGTAGCAGCCCAAGGTAACAAACACGTTGCCATTTACACTTCTGTAAAACCTCACACTATAATACTTCAATCCTTATGTCTTGGTTCATTCCTGGCCAATAGAACTGATGTTTTGCCTGTAAATACTGTTGTGGATGCTGAATGACCTCCTTCCTGATGTCCATGGATGTTTTGAATTACTTTAGAACTCATGTTACCTCCAATTCCAATGTACATTTTGCCCTTGTACTTCAAAATACTATTGATGTGATTGAAGTTGGGATCAGAATTAAGGCTTAGCAATAAGGACTGAATCTTATCCTTAGCAAAAACATACTCATTGTAGTATCTGTGACCACTAGCACCCAGGTAGGAGTCACAGTTGTAATTCGTGAACACTCCAGATCTCCTTCATGCCTCCTGGAAGGGCATCAGCCATTATATTGTCAACCCCTCTTTTTTACATAATTTCATAACTAAGTCCTAATAGTTTGGTGAACCATATTTGCTGAAGG
This sequence comes from Fraxinus sp. 1973-6204, assembly GCA_903798365.1. NCBI lineage: Eukaryota > Viridiplantae > Streptophyta > Magnoliopsida > Lamiales > Oleaceae > Fraxinus > Fraxinus sp. 1973-6204. The sequence continues at coordinate 7,127 of CAIGRR010473737.1, read as the reverse complement.
GGTGTGGTGATCCTCTGTTCTAGCAAGTATTTGAGGGATTGGTCAGTCTTGATAATGAAGTGATGGCCTTCTAAGTAGTGTCTCTACTCACTAACAGTTGTGACCAATGCTAACAACTCATCTTCATAGATGAACATCCCCATATCCTAACTCCAATGGCTTTAATCAAGTAGGCTAGGGGCTTCCCATCTTGCATCGGCAAAACCCATATTCCCTTCTGACAAGCATCAGTTCCAATAATGAAAGGTTTATGGAAGTCAGGTAGAGCTAACACAGAGGTTGAACTCATTGCTTGTTTTAATTGTTTAAAGGTTGAATCTGTAGCCTCTATCCACTGAAAGCTATCCATCTTAAGGAGGTCTGTCAAGGGCTTTGCTATTACTACATATCCCTTGATAAATTTCCTGTAATATCTCGTTAACCTCAAAAAGCCCCTCAGCTGTTTAATGTTATTGGGCTTAAACCAGAGCTCCATTGCCTTTACCTTGCTTGGTTCAGCTGAGACCCCCTTTTAACGAATTATATGGCCTAAATATTCAACATCTGATTGCCCAAAACTACACTTGGACCAATTTGACATGTAGTTGGTGCTTCTGCAATATCTCAAACATTGTGTTGAGATGGAGGCAATGAGTGGTCAAATTAGAACTATATACAATGCCATCAAAAAACACAAGCACATATCTCCTTAGCCAGTCTTTGAACACCTCATTCACAAGGCTTTGAAAGGTAGTTGGGGCATTGGTGATGCGAAAGGGCATCACCTTAAACTCATACAACCCTTGGTGAGTCTTAAATTCAGTTTTATGAATATCTCCCTCAGTGACCCTGATCTCATGGTAGCCTGCCCTGAGATCAATCTTGGAAAAATACTTTGATCATGTAGTTCATCCAACAGTTCATCTATGAGAGGCATTGAAAACTTATCCTTGATTGTTAGGCTATTCAATTGCCCATAATCAACACAAAACCCCCATGATCCATCCTTTTTCTCAACTAAAAGGAATGGAGAAGCAAAATGATTGTTATGGCTTGTATGATTCCACTCTCCAGCATCTCCTTAACCAACTTCTCTATTTCTGTCTTCTGAATAAAAGGGCATCTATAAGCCCTGAATCTAAATGGTTGAGCTCCCTCTTTTAATGGAATATGGTGGTCATGTGACCTGGGAGGAGCAGTTCCTTTGGCTCCTCAAACGCCCTTGGGAATTGATGAATAACATCGAGTACCCTGCTAGGTTTATCCTCTTTTCCATCCTCCCTGATAGTATATAGCTACTCAACCACTACATAAAAGTTCTTGCTAAACAATCTTTCTATCTCTACCACTTCCATTATCTTGACAGGGTTTTTTAGCATTTCACTCTTCAACTCCACCTCTTCATTGTTGCTCTTGAATTTAATACATCATTGTACAAAGTCGAAGATAATTGGACCAAATTGGCTCATCCAGTTTACCCCTAACACCATATCACTTTCCGCAAGCTTAAGAGTTCTTAGCTTGTACTGAAATTCCCAGCCTTGTACTCTTGTACTCTCCAACGTAACGGTTGACACACATAACTTTACTTTTCAGTTTGTCACCATTGGCTACCCTAACTGTCACAATGTTGGTCTCATCAGTAGCACACTTCAATTCTCTAGCTAATTTTTCATCAAAAAAACCGTGGGTGCTCCCATTGTCAATCAAGTAGACACATTTCTCCCCTTGGTTACTGATAGACCCCCAATCCGTTTCACGTACATGAGGAAAAAGGAACTTGCCAAGTCAGCAGGAGTTAGTTAGATGGGGAGGGGGGGTAAAAATGTAATAGCTTGTAGTAGGGTGTGGAAATAAATATGGGGGGAAAGGGGATTTGGAGAACACACGAGAAGTCAGAGAAAAGTAGTGGGGAGAGACCGGTCTCTCTAATAGCCTGGGATTTGTTACAATTCTATTCATTCAATTCTCAATAACAATTCATATGATTTCCTTTTATTCCTGAGTGATAATTACAGTTCATCAGAGCATTTGTTGATTTCCCTATTATATAATTGAGGTCTAACTGCGATCATTCAGCAGGTTGTAATTCTGTCCTTGGAGCTTCCAGCAGCAGAGTCACAGTAGCAGGGGGTTCTATCAAATTGGTATCAGAGCCCGTCGAGGACTGGGAATCATGACTATCGCTGAAAGGGTAGGACAACTGGAGTCGAGGTTTGATGGTTTGCAGGAGGAGGTGGGCGTAATGAAATTGGAAATTCAGAAGGATATGGCTGGGATAATGGAAATGCTCGATTCAGTTTTGTTGAAATGGGGTGAGCAGGAAAAGGACAAGAAGGAAAAAGGGCATTCGCCAAATTCTTCGGATCCCACTATTAGCTTCGATGTTCCGAACAGTGTACAGGATCTTCGAGGGAGTACTGGGGAGAAGAGTCACCGTAAGGAGGGTGGTAGGATAGATGGTAGAGGTCGCCGGTTGGAGATGCCTGTCTTCAACGGAGAGGCACCGGATGAGTGGGTTTTGCGAGCAGAGAGGTACTTCGCCATCAACCAATTCACGAATCGGGAGAAAATTGAGGGCGTTGCAGTTTGTTTTGAAGGAGAAGCATTGGCTTGGTACCAGTGGGAGAACGGAAGGCAGCCTTTGATGCGTTGGGAGGATCTCAAGCTGCTGTTACTGCAGCGATTTCGGCCGTCGCAGGAGGGAAGTGTGCTGGAGAAATTTCTAGCGCTGAAGCAGGAAGGGACGGTAAGAGACTATCGTCTATGGTTTTAGTTGCTAGCTGCCCCTCTACCGGAGCTTCCACAAGCTGTACTGGAAGGTAATTTCATAAATGGGCTGAGCTCAATTATAAGGGCTGAAGTTAGAATGATGAGACCAAACGGTTTGGGCCAAATCATGGAATTGGCGCAAAGGGTGGAGGACCGTAATGAATCACTCAAACAGGCCCAAACCTTGGGAGGCCCAGTGCGAACCAAAACCTCCAGTTACAACCCTCAGTTATCAAGCCCAATTGGAGGGGGCCCATCTTACATGAGTATACCCCAGAAAGGGGCCTTCCAGAATGGCCAGTTCGGCCAACAGAGCATGGCGTCCGGCTATCGCGACTCGCCCAAACCTCAGGCGGCCTCGATTCAGCGATCGATGCCGGCGATCAACGCAGCGCCACCTTTCCGGCGACTGACCGACGCCTGTGTTTTCGTTGTGATGAAAGGTTCGCACCAGGTCACCGATGCAAGAACAAGGAGCTACAGGTACTTTTGGTCCAGGAGGAAGAAGCTGAGGTATCAGTGGGGACAGAGGAGGAGGAGGAATTAAATCCGGTGGAAGCAACTGTAGAGCTATCAATTCAATCTGTGGTAGGATTGACTGCTCCAAAAACAATGAAGTTGCGGGGAATGATATGTAGGAAGACGGTGGTGATTCTCATCGATTGTGGAGCCACCCACAATTTCATCTCAAGTGAGCTTGTCAAAGAGTTAGGCTTACATGTCACAGACTCTGCTAGCTATGAGGTTTTAATGGGTACTGGATTATCGGTGCAAGGAGGCGGAATTTGCAAGGGCGTAGTGGTTTCATTGTCCAATATTGAGGTGGTTGAGGATTTCTTACCGCTGAAGTTGGGGTGTACCGATGTAATCTTGGGAATAAAGTGGCTGGAGACCTTGGGAAAGATGGAGGTGAATTGGGGGGCTCTCACCATGCGTTTCAAAATCGGAGGGGAAACGGTCGTGTTACAGGGGGATCCAGGCTTAGTTAAAACACAAGTGTCACTAAAATCTCTGGTTAGGTCATATAAAGAAGGGGAGCAGGGCATTCTATTAGAATTGGGAAGTCTAGGAGTGGAGTCAGACACAAGAGAGCTGGAAGTTCACAGCTCTATTAAAGGGTTGCTACGAAAACACCGCCGAATCTTTGAGTGGCCAAACGAACTTCCACCCCCGAGGGCACGGGATCATGCAATTGTGTTACAGCCTGGGACTACTCCAGTAAATGTACGACCCTATCGGTACCCATATGTCCTGAAGAATGAAATTGAGAAATTGGTTAAGGAAATGCTCGCTGCAGGGATCATTCAGCCCAGCCAAAGCCCATTTTCGAGCCCGGTTTTGTTGGTAAAAAAGGACGGTAATTTTGCGTGGACTATCGGGCGCTCAACAAAGTTACGGTGCCTGACCGCTTTCCGATCCCAGTGATTGATGAATTGTTGGATGAATTACACGGGGCTCTGGTTTTCTCAAAGTTGGATTTGAAGTCAGGCTACCACCAAATTAGTCCTACCAGAGGATATTCACAAGACAGCCTTCCGCACCCACGAGGGGCACTACGAGTTCTTAGTCATGCCTTTTGGGTTATCAAACGCCCCAGCCACCTTCCAGCATCTGATGAACGAGGTTTTCCGCCCTCACTTACGGAAATTCGTTCTAGTGTTTTTTAATGATATCTTGGTTTACAGTCAGTTGCTTGAAGAACATCTTCATCATTTGGAGATAGTTCTGGGGGTTTTGGGTGAGCATAATCTGTACGCCAATGAGAAGAAATGTTCATTCGGACAAGCGGAGGTGGAGTATCTTGGTCATGTGATTACCGGAAAAGGGGTAGCAGCAGATCAGTCCAAGCTCGAAGCCATGGTAAACTGGCCCAGCCCGCTCACTCTTAAGGAGCTGCGAGGTTTTTTGGGACTCACCAGTTATTACAGACGTTTTGTATCTAATTATGCTAAGATCGCCTGGCCTTTGACTGAGTTGCTTAAAAAGGACAAATTCCGATGGGAAACAACACAGAGTCAGCTTTTCAGAACTTAAAGAAGGCCATGGTCAGTGTTCCAGTGCTGGCGCTACCTGACTTTTCTAAGCAGTTTGTGGTTGAGACTGATGCATTCGGGCACGGTTTAAGGGCAGTTTTAATGCAAGACGGCCATCCGACCGCTTACTTCAGCAGAGTTCTTCCACATCGTGTCAGGCAACATTCAGTATATGAGAGAGAGTTGATGGCTATAGTCTTCGCTATTCAAAAGTGGCGACATTATTTACCGGGCAGACACTTTGTGGTTCGGACAGATCAGCGGAATTTGAAATTTCTGTTAGAACAACGGCTGGTGAGTGAAGACCATCAGAAATGGCTCACGAAGTTGATGGGATTTCATTTTGACAATCTGTATCGCCCTGGTTTGGAGAACAAGGCTGCTGATGCTCTGTCCAGAATTCAACCGACAATTAACTGCCTCGCTATCACTACCCCTGAAATTCTTCAATTGGACGAAATTAAGAAGGAAGTAGCCGCCGATGAGGTACTTGGAGAAGTGGTCAGGGATATACAGGAAGGCCTGAGTGCACGTCCCAGTTATCTGTTAGTAGATGGGCTCTTATATTATCAAGGAAGGGTGGTGTTACCTGCCAAGTCACCTTTGGTGACTCTCACGTTGCAAGAGTGTCATGACACCAAGGTAGGGGGACATTCGGAGTTTCTCAAAACTTACAAGCGTATTTCCAGAGAAGTTTACTGGATAGGAATGAAAAGAAGGGTACGGGATTATGTGGCAAAATGCGCAGTCTGTCAGCAGAGTAAATATGTCGCATTATCCCCGGGGGGCTTTTACAACCCTTGCCGATACCGGAATTAGTCTGGGATGATGTTTCAATGCATTTTATTGAGAGTTTGCCACGATCAGAAGGGGTAGACACTATCATGGTGGTTGTGGATCGGTTGAGTAAATACGGGCATTTCATTAGGTTGAAGCACCCTTTTACTGCACCAATTGTTGCTGAGGTGTTTATTCGCGAGGTGGTGCGGCTGCATGGCATGCCTCGCTCTATTGTGTCGGATAGGGACAGGATTTTCATGAGCACTTTCTGGACAGCACTATTCAAAGCTCAAGGTACCACCCTGAAACACAGCACCGCCTATCATCCCCAAACTGATGGGCAAACTGAGGTCGTGAACATATGCTTGGAAACATATTTGAGGTGCTTTGTATCGAGCAGACCGCGAGCGTGGGGTCGTTATTTGCCCTGGGCAGAATACTGGTACAATACCTCTTTCCATTCTGCCACAAAGCACACTCCCTTTCAGATCGTGTACGGCCGGGAACCACCCCAGGTTCACACCTTTGAAAAGGGGATGACTGTGAATTCTTCTGTAGAGCAGCTATTACTCGACCGCGATGAAGTCCTAGAGGAACTGAAAGTACAGCTTGCCAGGGCACAGCTGCGTATGAAAGAGACTGCAGATGGCCATCGCCCTGACATCCAATTTGCGGTAGGGGATTTAGTCTACCTTAAGCTCCGCCCATTCCGTCAGAAATCTGTGTCAAAACGGCAGTTTGAGAAGCTTTCCCCGAGGTACTTTGGGCCTTTCAAAGTGGAGTCAAAGGTTGGACAGGTCGCCTACAAGCTGAAACTCCCACCTACGGTGACTATTCATCCGGTATTTCATGTCTCACAGCTCCGCAAGGCCATAGGCGAATTGCAGCCAGTTTCCTCTCTACCTCCTCAGATGTCCGCAACTGGGGAATTCATTTTGGAGCCAGAATCTGTGCTAAAAGTCCGCCCGAATACTGTTGATACGACGGGAGGTCCTGATATTTTGATTAAGTGGAAGAATTTGCCGGAATTCGAGGCAACTTGGGAACCCTTCGACACAGTCAGACAGCAATTCCCTTCCTTCCACCTTGAGGACAAGGTGGATTTTGGCGCGGGGGGTAATGATAGACCCCCAATCCGTTTCACGTACATGAGGATGAAAAAGGAACTTGCCAAGTCAGCAGGAGTTAGTTAGATGGGGAGGGGGGGTAAAAATGTAATAGCTTGTAGTAGGGTGTGGAAATAAATATGGGGGGAAAGGGGATTTGGAGAACACACGAGAAGTCAGAGAAAAGTAGTGGGGAGAGACCGGCATCTCTAATAGCCTGGGATTTGTTACAATTCTATTCATTCAATTCTCAATAACAATTCATATGATTTCCTTTTATTCCTTTTATTCCTGAGTGATAATTACAGTTCATCAGAGCATTTGTTGATTTCCCTATTATATAATTGAGGTCTAACTGCGATCATTCAGCGGGTTGTAATTCTGTCCTTGGAGCTTCCGGCAGCAGAGTCACAGTAGCAGGGGGATCTATCAGTTACCCTAGGAACTCTTATGGTTT
>CAIGRR010473683.1:0-12573 GCA_903798365.1 Fraxinus sp. 1973-6204 | reverse complement strand
TTCAGGATAGCTCTTTTAATAGAGGGGTGATATTGTGAATATTGCATCACTACTCCCCAACTTATTGTTTAGTTAGTAAGTTGATCCTCAATATATTAATATACTGCACAACTTAACATAGTCTTTAATGACAGAAATCAATCAAATATACATTAAATCATCAAGTGGGCAAATATCCATTTCATAAAGTTGGCATGTAGAGAGGTAACTAATCATTTATTAGAGATATTTGTTTGATTTCCACTATTTTCAAAATATATTTTTCTCTCTTATTTTCAACTACATATTCTTTCAGTAAAATAATGATACACACGAACTCAATTTTTATTTTTATTTTTTAACTACACATTTTTCATCAAAATACTATATCAAAATGTATTTTCATAAAAAATGGGGCTCAAACAGGTTCTCAAATGTCTGACAGTAACTATGCAAATAATGTAAAAAGATGAAAGCCATCTTACCACTCGAACAATAAATTAGATACCAATCGAACAAATTTTTCTAATTTTTCTAATCGTATATTTATAGTCCTCTTTATAGTCTAACTAAATGTTTAATTTCAATGATTAGAGTACATCATAATAGAAAATATTATTCCGAATGGTATGATTAGGGACAACTTAATTACTCGAAACAGCTCGAATCAAAGGTTACCCGTTTGGTGCACATTATTTCCAAAAGAATGAATTTTTTTTTGTTGATGTGATCTGGAGTATGTGGTTAAAAAAGAAGGAAAAATTATTGATGCGATGGAAAATATTATTTTATTGAAGAATGTGTAGTTGAAAATGAGTAGAAAAATGAGAATGATAAAAAAATTGTGGCCCAAACAGGGGCTTTATCTATCTTTTCAATGACTGGAGACGACATTTGTGGGAGTTTAAATCAACATCCATTTTTAAAAGTAGGATTAGGGTCTAATTTAATCAAGTGAAGGACGCCAAGTTTATTAATAAATAATTAAGAAAACTACAATTTGCACTAATGATTTTGCTTTAGCTGTCCACTTGCCATATTAAACAAAAACAAGGCATATAGTAATCAATAGAAAATTAGGCCCAAATAAAACAAGGAGAGTATGGTCACTTTTTTACTTCTGGTAATTTAGTGGAATGACACTCGGGTGTGGCACGGTACATTATCATGCATCGCTATTCAACCAATCATAGCCCTTCATCATGATCGTAAGTACACTATTGGGTCGATTAATGCTGTTACTTTGCCCCTGTTCGACATTGCTAAAAAGTTCATTTTTTTTATTACGTTAAATTTAAAAATAAAGCTATTAAACACCAGTGATATTAGAGTACCGATCTATGTGACATTATGTAATATGTTTAATTAAATGTAAAATTATGTGATTCATTTAATTGAACATGTAATTTAATATCACTAGTGATGTCGCATAAACTAGTGATAAATATCGGTGATACTAAATAACATTATTAATCAAGCTAAACAGTAATTTTATAATTATTACTAAAATGTTATTAATGATTTATGGGAATAGACTTTTCGATTTTTCCGTTACATAAAGAACAAAATCAAGGGTGTGATTAAGTCATATTATTTTGGAATAATGCATTTTAGAATAGTAGATTGATAGAAAATGTGTAGTTAAAAAAGAAGGAAAAATTATTGATGTGATGGAAAATATTATTTTATTAAAAAATGTGTGATTAAAAATGAGTAAAAGAATGATAATGAGAATTTTAATGGGAATCAAACAGGGGCTTGAATCTTGTTTTTTTTTTTTTTTTTAGCTTTTGGGCATGAAAATTGGAGTTGAGATTTGTTGTCCATTTATACGGTCTAATTTGCTTTCCACCCAATTACAATTTACAATTGAATGAACCGTACATTAAACAGCAAAAATAGACAACATATCTTAACTCTGAAAATTGATCTATACTTCACTACAAAAAATAAAAAATAAAAATAAAAATAAAAAACAGGAGTAACTTGTACAGTTTTTCTCAAACCTTTTAATGAACAGCCAAGTGGACGTTGCAACGTGTAACAGGGGAACAAATCCCAATTTCTTTTTTTTTATCCATGCATGTTGCAATTTGCAGTGGAGATTCCAACAATACAATTTTCCTCAATGGAATCCCCAAATTCCTCATTTCGCCACATTTTCCTTCATTTTCATTTCGGATAGGAAAACATTTTCCAGAGGGAAAGGAAAAACGATTTTTTTTTTTTTCCTCCCAATATGTCCTCTGAACCTGAAGATAAAGCTCCGTCTTTCTCGTCTCCCAAATCAGTGCAACCTTCACTTAATCCACAGCACAGCGCGGCTGCGTTTATGATGGATTTGGATTTGGATTTGGATCTCGATCTCGAATCTTCCTGCTCGTTGGACCAGATCTTTGCAAATCCTATGTCGTCGTTTCTGCTTTCGAATTCGGAGCAGCCTTGTTCGCCTCTATGGGCTTTTACAGATGAGTATAACGATTGTAAACCGGCTGGAAATTACGTCTCTAGTGGAGGTTTCAGCCACTCCAACTGCTCCAGGCTTATGTCTTGTATGACTCTGCTTGCTATGAGCTTGTTGTTTGACTTTTTTTTTTTTCTCTGTGCGTTGAATTGTTAGTGATTAAGTCAAAAAATTCTTTCGTAATTTAGGCACTTTATTTTGGCTATCTTTGATGGAAAAAGTTGGAAACTTTTGAGATTCTATTGTTTCTTTTATGAACCTGTAAACTGGCTCTTATTTTTTGTTTAGTTTAGCTTTATATGTACATATGAAAAAGTTCATCATTCGAAGGACCTTTATATGGACGTCCAGAAAAAGTATAGAAATGAATAAGAAATTTTAGATCGAAGCAGCTGATATGACTTTACATGGATGAGTATCAATTCTTAACTTTTGGGATGTAGTAAAGATGGAAAATTTAAATCAAGGTAGATGTAAATATTTATTTATTTATTTATTTTGTCTGCTATTTTCAAATGCCATACTATCCAAAATGAGTTATTCTTGGGGTACAGAGTGGGGGTTCACAGAACCCCCACAGAGACCTCACAATAGGGATGGGGGGTGGGTGAGGTTTTTTGGCAATTTTTTATTATTATGGGTTCCGCATGGGACCCACCCTTGTGAGGATTGGTAAGTCCTCTGTGAAAAAGATTTCTGTACACATAGATTTATTGAATATTTATTCCACCTGTTTGACATCTTTAATATTTTAAAAACATAGTTTAATTTGAATAGCATCTTTTGAGTTTACGTGTGGAATATTTTATTATATGAACGTGTGATTGAAAATGAGTATGAGAAGTAAATTAAATTGAAATAAAGAATGTCTAACAAGAAGTAAATTATATGGTGTGCGATGGTCAACTCATAGCATGCCAAGTAAATTGAAAGACTTTCAGATTAGTTAATATCTAATAAATAGACACTCGTGTTTAAAATTGGTCCTCGATGTATTCTTTGAATTGTTATCTAGGTCTTTTTATTTTCTTTGTCATATTATCTTAACAAATTAAGTCTAATGACTTGTATTGATTAGGATTTTTTTTTTAAAAAAAAAAAAAAAACACCTACTTTTGCTTATTTAGCACAATTTTTTTAGAATAATGTTCCTTGTACAATCAGGGGCGGAGCCTTTCATGGCCCAGGGTGGGCACAGGCCCACACTGGGCTTTTGGGCTAAAAAAAAATTCATGTTGTACATGTAGCATTGTTGATTTTTTTAAGTAATCCATCGTTGTATTGGATTTGTCAAAAAATAAAAAAATAGAAATGCATTAAATGTTGCATTCTACATCTACCAACATTAGTCCCTTGTTGGCGAGGATTAAAATTCAAATTTTAATCTAAGTTGAAGTCAACAACTAATTTTAATCACATATTTTATGGGAGTCACAATTTCTCAATCACGCATTTCATCAATTTTTATCAAAATCCACTAAAAATCTGATTTTACTTCCCATCAAACGAGGCTATAAGTACGGGGAGAATTTTTTTTTTTTACTTATTATTAATATAAGGTATAATAGTTTTTTCAACTGAACTTAGAATTTCTCATGTTCAAATAGACAAAAACGAGGATCCAATCTGTAAACAATTAATCGATAGGTTATAGAGATTCAAGTAATACATATTACGACAAATTGAATATCCCACTACAATTTTCCTTTGGCATATGAAAAATATTCTTTATGGTTCCAAGAAATTGAGAATGTCTATAAAAGTCTTTAAAAGTCTCAATTGAATACACCCCCCTAAGTAATCCATCGTTGTATGGATTTGTCAAAAAATAAAAAAAATAGAAAATGCATTAAATGTTCCATTCTACATCTACCAACATTAATCCCTTGTTGGTGAAGATTAAAATTCAGATTTTAATCTAACTTGAAGTCAACAACTAATTTTAACCACATATTTTATGGGAGTCACAATTTTTCAATGACTCATTTCATCAATTTTTATCAAAATCAACTAAAAATCTGATTTTACTTCCCATCAAACGAGGCTATAAGTACGGCGAGAATTAATTTTTTATTATTATTAATACAAGGTATAATAGTTTTTTCAACTGAACTTTGAATTTTTCATGGTCAAATAGACAAAAACGAGGATCCAATTCGTAAACAATTAATCGATAGGTTATAGAGATTCAAGTAATACATATCACGATAAATTGAATATCCCACTACAATTTTCCTTTGGCATATGAAAAATATTCTTTATGGTTCCAAGAAATTGAGAACGGAATGAATGATACGTTAGTATAGATTTTGGTTTAACTAAGATTAATCGACGTTCAACTTTCAAGCGACTTAAAACTTTGAAATTAATGAATATTATTATTATTATTATTATTATTATTATTATTATTATTATTTGTGTAGATGTGCATATTTGTTTTTGAAACATATTTGTAGATTGAATTGGATGTATGCATGGCCCAGTAAAACAAGCCCGGATGTGTAGCTTAAGCTATATGAAAATTGGAATTTTGTTGTATAATGAATAGTAAACTATTTAATTGTCAAATATGTCATTGTATTTGGATAATTAGGAAGAAGCCTCACGTTTGAACTTTTATGAAGCATGTTTATTAACGACAAATCAACATTATGCTATAGAAATACGTTTGGAGACACAAGTATAATAGAAATCTAACTTACTAAACTTCATTCGTCCTATTCATACTCCTCAACATCATAAGTCGAGCATAGTACTTCTCTGGTTCTTGGTGAGTTCGGACTAGCTACTTGAAAGATCGATTGTATGAATTTACCATTATACCCCAAATTCAAAAAGTTCATAGCTTCTAAAGAATCACCAGCATCGATCGTCTCGTGTTCTCATTCTCAAGTAGAAGGTGGAGCTTCCATCCTAGCATTGTGTTTTGGACTCTAAATTGAATTCTTGTTATATCTCCCATTAATGTGCTTTCGGCGGGGAGTTTTGAGTTAGATGACTTTTGCAACCACATGTGTTTATAAACTCCTTTTTAAGATTCATACTATAAGTGATGCGGCAGATTTGGATTCATATAGATAACTATCCGTGTAGTACTTCATTGTACGATAAAATCATAAAACTTTCTAATTCACTCAGAAAAGAATGATTATTGTCAATTTCTATTTGTAAGATTTTCTTTGAGTAAAGTATAAGAAAATTATTTTAATTCCTATTACCATCCTCTATAGAAAAATATTTGAAATGAGAAAAAGCTTTAATAAATGGAAAAAAATCTTGATTTTCCATTCTTGATGTTTTTTCAAAAATTCTGGGTAGTATTCAAGATGGCTACACACTTCTTCGTGTTCTCACATTTGAAAATAGATTGGAAGATTGATGGAAAAGATGTCTGAATTGGGAGTTCTAACCATCTGCATGCAAAGGTTAATATTATATATATAAACTAAAAAAAGAGCCTTCTCCCAAGGGAAATTTTCTACGAAATCAAGAAAAAAACAGATTCATAACTCGAATCAATACTATTCGTGAGTAAAAGAGACGCATAGGGCAGAAAGAAAGATAGAGATAGTCTGCTATAGCTACTCATATATAAAGATAAAGAGAAGTTAGAATTCGGCCAGAGATTTTCAGGTCTCTTGCTTGGGAAACGCTGCGGTAATAATGTCTTGTAATAACCCGTAGTCAGGAATTTGAAGCTGCTCAAATGGTGTTAAATTTTGATGATACGAATTACTTGTACTTCCAGCTGCTCCATAGTTGTACATGTGAGGGATCTGAAGTAAAAGTTCTTGAGGAAATATAGGTCCTTCTTGCAGGGACAGTGATGGTGCAAGCATTGAAGGAGACAGCATTCCAGCTACATTTCCAGCTCGGAGAGTGGCCGGAACATGATGATTATGTTGTCCTTCATATGTTGTGATCACGATTGAAGGATCTTGAAACGACCTCTCAACGCGTTTCTTCACAAGGCATTTTTGAGTCGTGCACCGGTAGTAGCTCCTGCAATTGGATACGTTTCTTTCAGTAATCATATTCCGTGTTGTTTTAGGCAAGAAAAGTAGCCAGAAAGGGAAACAGTGAAATTCATGAAATATAGCGACTATATTTAGGTTTTAAACAACGATAATTCATGAAATATAGCGACTATATTTAGGTTTTCATTCATCTTAATCTCTCCACACCTGGAAATTTCATAATTTTTTCCAGAAAATATTCTTGCAATTGATAAAATTAGAAAAGTTTTGGAGTATATATGAAACCCTTGATTCACACATTTAATATTCTTTGTTAATCGTTATAAATCCGGCTTACCCCTTTTTTTCTCGTTTTTTAACCTTTTTTTCCAGTGGAAGACCATAATCCTATAATTATATTAGGGTCTAACAATTTTGAATCCGAATATGAAAGAAATTTTTGTTAATGTCGTTTCTTGATGTCAATCCACAGATCATTATATTGTATATACGTTGAACAAGTTAGACTGGAAAAAGTTAAATACTAGTTAGGTATACATTAAATCTTTAAATTTGACTAGCTAAAAGGGCATTCCTGCTGCAAGTAAAATCAATTAACTAATAGAACCTTGGATAAGGGCTATTTTTCACAGCCTTCTGTCCATATTTTCTCCATCTATATCCATCTTCTAGATGATCAACCTCGCTCTTTGTCATGAAAGCAAATCGCGACTGTTTTTGCTTCTTCTCTACTTTCTTCTTCGTTTTAGTCCTGAGATACAATAACAATCAAAGTTTAATATAGGTGATCGACAAAAAATTTCTATGTTAGTGAGATTAGACTCTAGTTATGATCGAGTCGCAATAGTAATTCAACTTGGTACAAAAGAAATTGTGGGCATTTTTATTCTCAAAATTGTTCCCAGAAAAGTAATTATAACCCTACTCTTTCTTGGAGGTGTCTTCTCCATCTTCAATTGCTTCTTCTTTCATTGGGTTTTCTTTCTGATTCTTGCTCGAATCTTCATTGCCAACTGCCTCGGTAGAGGAGTCGGAGATAGAAGAATTAGGTGTAGCTGGAGTTTCACTACCACCCACAAAATCTCCAGTTCCCACTACGACTGATTTCTGCTCATCCTTCACTCTATAAAATGCCTCAGAAGACGATGTCCTCGACAAACCAAAAGCTCCCGCAAGAGTGTTATTATCATTTGATCCATGCAAAATCTCGGTGAAGCTCATGTATGAAGGATCAAGCATTTGTAGATTATGAAATGAAGAATCTGCTGGAAGGGGAGTATATGCAGAAGAACTGCCGCTGGAGAACGTAAACCCGGTCGTGCCGGAGCCATGCCGATCGTTGTAATATGGCTGGTGGTAGTACAGATCTCTGTGTTCTTCAGCCATGGATGGAGGAGGAGAATCAGCAGAAGAAAAAGAATGCTAGGTTTTGACAGGAGCTTTACTAATAAGGTTTTGATTGAGGGTCTCCTATTTTTATATTATTTTCATATATATATACATGTACAAGTATAATAGTCAATGTTATAAAGCTGGGGACCCCACAGTGTAAATGAAGTTTGACAAATTTCATAAGGGATGGTGACATTTGCCACTAAACCTTTATTTGATAACATCTTTGCTCTAATTTCTTTGTTTTAATACATTTTGAATTAACAAAGGTTTATTATCATTTGCCACTAAACCTTTCTTTGATAGCATCCCGCAAGAGTGTTATTATTATTTTATACATGTAACAAATTAAATCGATATACACATGTAAATGTTTGTTGAAAATATAATTTAAATAAATTAACAGTAAGTATCAGATGATATTATAGTGAGTCGGGGTATTTTTATGACCATTTACTAATTCATCTAGATCGGTACTATCAGAGGGCACCAAACTCTAAGCTAATATGTTCATTAAAAAATTAAATATATTTTATTAAAATTGAACAAAGTGGAATGTTTTGTATTGATCACGAAACTATTCAAATATCGAGACATTCTAGAATACTATTTCTTTATAAAAAAAAATTATAAATTGATTGTATTAATTGACCAAAATCTTTAGTTTAAGGAAAATTACATACCATTTTATAATAATAAGGTGAAAACCTTAATTGGTTTTTGAAATGTGTTTTTGAGGTGTAAAGAATAAGTTGTTGGGGAGAAAGGGGAAAAGTCAACGATGAATAATGTGGGTTAAGTCACAAAGTTCCTTATTTGAGAGGCAGTCAATGTTTCAAACTTTGGCTACTTGGACGGATTGGCTTTACACGTTTCCCCACTGGCACCGGCTTTTGACCATATGACTCGCCACGTGCGAGATTCCCTATGGCTCGTCTGCATCCTCTATAGCTGTCTTCCCTGATGGGCACCAATCTCACTTTCGTTCTCCCTCAAAATTATTCACACGTCTTTGGATAAACTCGGCAAGCCTGCTCGTCGGGTCGAACTTTGGACCAACTCGAATCCAACTTTTGACTAAAGTGTTTATAAACAATTTATAAACATGAGCCAATACAGGCATAGTAAACATCTAAGCCTGATTAGAATGGTATATTGGAACTAGATCTCTAAATTGTACATATATATGTTATTTTTTAGAAAACTCGAATCGAGGATTGAGAGTGTGGCACAAGTTGACGATTGAAATAACATAATTCAAAACTAGACAAAATTTGACATTCGAGCATATAAATTCTATACAACACTCGAGATGCTTGTTGGTATCTATACATAATACTCGATTTGACAATCGATAATATGCACAAGTTGACAATTGAAATATCATAATTCAAAAACTAGACATAATTTGACTTGTCGAGCATCTAAATACTATACAATGCTTGAAAATGCTTCTACGTATCTACACTTAAAAAAAAAAATTCCCGTCAAAAAAATAATCTCTCAACCATTATTCTTCCGACACCGAACCTCAATAGAGTTCAATTGGTTTTTGGTTCTTTACTCAATCAATATTGCTTTTGAATTTTAACTTAAATTGCGGCAGTTTTTAACATTCATATTAGACCACGCATGATATGTACTATACAACGTTATAAAAATGTCTATAGGGACAAATAATGTAGAAAAAGTTAGGCGGAGTCTTTATTCCATGAAGTATCAATGAACACGACGAATTGTTACGTTTACTATAGATTAGATTTTGAATTGACATTATACTAGCGTGAAACATGCGAGTCTCCAATCCTCATTTTGCTTGACACCAATAATAGACTAAACACCTACTAACGCTTTCCTGATACTAATTACCAAAAAACTGAATAGAATATGGATCGATTTGATAAAAAAATCATTATCGACCTAAACACTTAAACGATTATATCTTGCTTGAGGACTCTTGGAGGAAAATGAGAAGTCCAAGTACATTATCCTAATTGTCGGAGCTTTTTTTAAAATCAAACCGCTACGAGTGATGATAAAATGTAATACAAATTTTGGAAGGAGCATACGATATGACCTCCAATCAATGCAAATATCAAGGGAAGAAAAAATTAACAAGATTGGACAACTTGGAATAGTATAGAGAAGAACTAGAATGGCTCTAATGGTTTTATTAATCAATAATTTATTCCCTTAATCATAATTATTGGTTCATTTTTAGTCAGGTCACATTACATGACATTAATTCATACTTTTTGGAGTTGCTAAGCAACAAAATTAGGCATCAAATCACCAATGAATGGGCTTTGCTTGCTGAGTTTTAGAAAGATTAAATCAAAGGTCACATACACTAATTGGCAATCGCCAAATTTAGATAACGTACCAAACATACTTTTCCATTATAGCTATCACTATTTTTTTCTTGTATCTTAATTATTTTTCAATTAGAATAACATCCCTAGTTTGTAACATTCGAACACAATTTTAAAACTAGAACAAACATACAAGCACACAGGTGGACGTCGAAAATCGTCTCCCTAACTTTGGTCTAATTGATAATTCAAAATTTGTTAAAAACGCTTCACATTACCCCAATTGCGAAAATTAGGGTCAGCTTAAACAAACGAGGCATGACGTCATCATTGGAAAGCTGATCGAAGATTACCAGTCCGTCCGAGCTAAAACACTTCACGTAAATGCTTAAAGATGATTTATATACGTTAAATGGTATAATTCCACGTCGATTAAATAACAAAACACCAATCAAATTTGATAATCATGAAACCACCTAGAAATTCATTTTGATTTTATATAGCACAAAATATACTCTTGTACGTCATGCATATGTCATATTCAAAGTGGAACAGTACAAAGTCAAATATCCTAACATTGGAGTTGGACTACATGCTTGTATAAAATTCAGAATGTTGATAGAAATCTTATGAAATTATTAAGGGCATGTTTGAGTCGGATTAAAATCTGATTTTAATTTAAGTTAAAGTCAAATAATTAATATCAATCACATCTTTCATGGGTCCCACATCTTTTCAACCACACATTTCAAAAACTTATATCACAATCCACTAAGAATCTGATTTTAATCCACACCAAACACCCTCTAAAACTTTTTAAATTATTTTATTAGTCCAAATTTACTTACTTTTATCATTTATATTGCTAGTGTCACTTATCGAACTTTCTCGCAAAAAGAAAAAAACAACTTTTTGTAATTATTAAAGAGGTGAAAAAAAAATTAACTTGCTTATAAGTCAAAATAATTGCTTTCGATAGTACGGGATATATTAAGATAGTGTAAAATACGTAAGAGGATTGGACTTTTGAATGTTTACGGAATAAAGAAATAGCATGAGAAAATTGACCTGGTCCAATTACATGTGACATAAATTATGGTATTTTGGCATTGTTATTGGAAGTCATTATCAATTGGGCAGGTTATCTGTTAGGTACATATGCTGAAAAAAAAATTAAAGAATCTTTAGATGTTGACATTTGTTAAATTAATTAATAGAATAATATAGACTAAATTATTTAAATCAATATATTATATCATATGATGTAAAATAGACGTATGATAAAAAGGTTGGTGCACTCAGACTGGTCCAAAGGTTTCAATTTGGCAATCTGTTAGTTGCCTTTGGTGGTATCATTACAATTTTTATTTATGTAGATTGGACTAAGGAAATCATGTCACTCGATCATTACGAAATTGACTACAAATATTTTTCTATCAAAACGATGTAATATAGGAAGAAATCATTTGTAAAAAAGAAAAAAGATCCTTTATTTTCTACTATTTTTCTTGCTTTGGTATCGCTTTATGGATTACTTCAAACCTTTCATTCATCAATGCACTCGAGTTGTCTTTTTATCNATATAGGAAGAAATCATTTGTAAAAAAGAAAAAAGATCCTTTATTTTCTACTATTTTTCTTGCTTTGGTATCGCTTTATGGATTACTTCAAACCTTTCATTCATCAATGCACTCGAGTTGTCTTTTTATCATTTTTTCATCGAAAAAGTGATCTAGCTTGGTGTTTGTCCATACATGAAACTAAAACAAAAGTTAATATAATGATAAGTTTATTTTATACACTTATTTGGACCTTTAAATTAGAGTATTTATTTATTATTTTGATAAATTATGGCTTAGTTTCATGCATATTGTGTTTGTTAGGTACAAATCGACATAAATGGCAGAACTGGAGAAAAATGACTCAATTGCAAGATATCCAAAAATTGGAGACTAAAGTGCAAATACTCAAAAATTATATTAGACGCCACGATGAAAAATCGAGAGTATTATGGGTCAATAGGATGAGAAAAAAAGTCAAAGGGGGCTCACACATCAATTTTGAACATTCAAAAGTTATGCTCTAGATTTTCAACCTTAGATTGAGATCCAAAATTTGGAATAGTAAACATTTGAATTCAAAAAAGTAATATATCTAGAAGGATTGTAACCTTTTGAGTTAGCATCCCAATGCACTTTGAATGGCTTTAATCGAATATTAAAAGTGAAATATATGATAAAAATATTGACGATTGTTCGAAGACAAAACTCTGCGTATGCGAGGGTTTGTACCATGCGCGCGTCAGGCCCCTTACCATGGCCGCCTAAAGCCAAATTCACTAAGGATCCGTTTGATTGCAATGGTGGAAAATGGGTGGAAAGAAAATGAATTCCAGGGAAAGTAATTGCCTAGAAATTGTTTTACAGGGAATTGAAAATTAAGTGTGTTT
>CAIGRR010473634.1:0-15412 GCA_903798365.1 Fraxinus sp. 1973-6204 | reverse complement strand
GGCTTGTTTGAATTTTTTTTTTTTTTAATTATTTTTCCTTCCTACAGGCTACAACAGATGTTGTTTTCATTTTTATTTTTTTAAAATGGGCTCAACTAGTCCGGGTTGGCTCAGGCTCGAGCATTCGCCCGAAAATGGGGCTCGGTGGTTCCAAACCTCGAGTCGACGAGCCATTTTGTCATCCTTAATTATAACATAGCATGAAATCTTTCATTTCAATGTGTATGAGATCATTTTTTCTAGGTGAACATTACCACTCATATCTTATTTTTCTTGATTGTCCCTCACTTTTTTAAGAGATTAATCCTTCTTCATAGATGAGACTTGAATTCAGGTCGAAGAGGTGGAAAAATTTCAAGAGAATTCCTTCTTTTTTCGATTTTTGTCCATGTGCCGCTTGTGCCTGGTGGTGTGGGGTTGCGAGAGTTCCTGGTGAACCACTGTCTTATGGATCAAGAACCAAATCAAGGATGTCTTGATAATTTTTGTCAGGGCCGGTCCTCATAATTTTGAGGCCCAAGCGACTAATTTTGGGAGTGTTCGATCGTACTTAAAATCTAATTAAAATTGAAAATATAGCCGTTATTGGGTCTCACTCGTCTAATAAAAGTCAACAATAACTACTAGTTTTTCAATTTTAATTCGATTTTAATCTCTATTGAACACGCCCTTTGTCTTGATAATTTTTGTCAGGGCCGGTCCTCATAATTTTGAGGCCCAAGCGACTAATTTTGGGAGTGTTCGATCGTACTTAAAATCTAATTAAAATTGAAAATATGGTCGTTATTGGGTCTCACTCGTCTAATAAAATTTAACAATAACGACTAATTTTTCAATTTTAATCTCTACCGAACACGCCCTACTAATTAAGTAAACAATGTCTCAGTTATTCATTTCAACTAGAATATAACATTTAGTCAAAAGTTTTGCGTACAGTTCTCACTAGAACAATTTAAATTTGGGTTCTACAAGATATAACCTATCACGAAATTAATTAAAAATGAACATTGAATATAGCGTTGTAAACCCTAAGGCAAACATACATGGATCTCATGACACAAGTAAAATAATCTACTATAAAAGAATAAAAAATACAATAATTTCGATTTAATAATTTCGCAAAATTAACTAAAACAATCAAAAGCAAATTACTGCATGTAGCACCCAGTCAGTCCTGATTAGCTTACCTATTTGAATCGAAACCAATTGTACACGTTTTTTCATATGTTTTAACATTTAAAAATCATTCTAATTTAAGTAAGTCGATAAATAAATAATAAGTAAAAATAAAAAATATATTTTACTTACACGATTAAATGCTAATTTTTACATTAACGATATTGATCTCCATACCAATTTTCCTTTTGGACTCAGCTACTTACAGGATCAAAATCACAATGTGAAGCCTATTTCAACTATATTTAAGGTATGTCTTTAGCACAGTAGTTTCACTAGCAAATTACTTTTTGAATAAGTAAGAATTGCTAGTGAAAAAAGTAGCTTTCTTTAGCAAAATAAGTAAGTTAAAAGCTAAACCAAACATGGTCTAAACTATAGTGAAGTAAAAAAAAAAAATAGTTCAAGAAAAAGAATATATTTTCAAGAATCAAGGGCAAGAATTCCAAAAATGAAAAGAAAAATCAAGAATTCGATTAAAAATTTTACAGATGAAAGTTGACCTTAGAAACAGTCTCCACTATGTCTTCCATCTTCAAGATCCGGGACATGAACAACCAAATAATCCCTTTGGCTCCAATGAAGACAGAGAAAACTGCTTAAAAACCATAGCCAAACAATCCCTTGGGTTCTCAATTTTCCTCGGCATACTCTGGTGGCGACAGTGGTCTCTTCTTTACTGGAATTCTTCTGATTCCCTAGCTAAAAGTCCATTGATTTCTTCTTGGGCTTTGGCGCTGGTGGTAAATAGATGTGGGCTGAATTTTTCTTATGAGGCCCCAAAAAATTAGAGGCCCTAGGCCATGGCCTAGTTGGCCTTAGGCCAGGGCTGGCCCTGATTTTTGTTCTTCTGAGCAGCCTAAAACATTAGAACCTCACATACAACGAATTGAGTTCGTGAAATTTTGCATTCCCATCATGTCGTCATCTTAAGATAATATTTCGACTTACCCTTCTTAAAGGATAGTGTTTAAAATTTCATTGGCATTGGCATTGCAGGTCGAGTTCGTTGAGGGGCGATAAAAGTAGTAGGGTGCGGATTCTTCTATAAGATTCTAATGAATTTTAGAATAGTGATTTTTTAGAGAATATGTGGTTAAAAAATAAGGAAAAGTTTTTAATTTACGTTTAATTTTATTTTATGAGAAAATGTGTGGTTGAAAATAAATTTTTAAAAGAAAAGGCAGACATCCATGAACCTAAATATACTTCGGGCAAGCCATTATTTTGTTAATTCCCAGGTGGAAATAACAGTATTGACAACATGCATTAAATAAATGTTAGAAGAAAAGTATGGATTAAATGCTTAATCTAGTACAATCAAGAGTAATTTAGGACAAAATGAAAATTGAAAGCAAGTAAAGAACACACAATTTAGAATTGTGCACCATCTTCAATGCAAGGGTTATTTTACGTCTTTCTTTTTCCCAATATCGAAAAACAAGGATTGTTTTTAGTGACAGCATTAGGAATTTACCATTTTTTTCATATTCGAAAACCGTTAATCGACCAACGAGACAAAGACAGTGTTAGGCTCATTAATAATCGACCAACGAGACAAAGACAGTGTTATACATTGGTGTCACCTCTTTGTCCTATTTATTGGGATGTGTTCTTTGCTCGATGCAGTAAGTTATCTTATCGAACTAAACACATATTATGTTGTGTTTATATTTTTTAATTTACACGATGACATCACCTTTTTCGACTTAGTATTGGCGGCCTATGTTCTTCATTTGTCCATGTAAATTATGGGTATTGTTTCGAAGTGTTAATGACAAACTTCGTAATTCATCTTTTAGATTAAAAAATCGTTAAATGCCGGTTAATTCAAAAAATATAAGTCAAAGATAGAATTGTGTTTGCTTCATTCAAATATTTTGAGAGATTCACAAAATATTACACACTTACTCATCGCTTATTTTCTATTTTCTTTTTATAATTTAAACCATTTATACACCCTTCTTAGTTCTTACACACGTTTTGTGTAATTTTAAAGCGCCAATTTAATTTAAATTCTATTTTGATATCAATTTGACTCGTCATATAATTAAATATAAAAATATAACAATTAAGTCCTTAAATAATTCTTCTTCGTAGAAAAAAAAAATGTAATCAGAAAACTTCCAAGGCCCCAGTCATGCGCCCCTACTTTTCTTAGCTCCTATTTGGTGGAAATTAATATTAGATTTTTATGTAAGGTGATGAAATATGTGATTGAGAAATTTTGTTATCCATGAAATATGTGATTAAAATTAATTGTTGATTTTGACCTAAATTAAACCTTTAATTTTAATTCCTACCAAACATGGCCTTAACATCAGTAGAGTACATGTATTAAATTAGTCTGTATGCTTCTACAAATAAAAAGATAAATATTAATAGTTTTTAACTTTTTATACGTCCAACACGAGCTTGGCGGAAACCTAATATACACACTTTAATCTCTTGCTCGTTGCACACCTTCCAATCTTGCTTCTTATACAAACGCCAGAACAATATCAATTTTACACCCAACAATGCTAGATGTGCATTCATTTCCTTGCACACTTTTTCATGTTCTCTGTATTTTTAAAAAAAAAATGGATGAAAAAAGTTTTTTTTTTTTTTTCTAAATAAAAAAGTTGTCCAATGATGTATTGTCACATGACACAATATAAATAACTATGTAAAAAATGATGTACATGTAACATGATTGTTTTGCACTGAATTTACAAAGCACGAGTCCCACGTAGTGAAAGACTTGCCAAATGGATTCCAATAGGTGCTAAATATGGTCCCTTTTCATGCATATCCTCCTACCTCTTTCTATATAAAAACGCTATAGCTTCATTAAAATCAAAATTTGGGAAAAAAATATATCTTAAAATAGTGATTTTTTGAAGAATATGTGGTTAAAAAAGAAGAAAAAGTTTAGATTTATGTTATATTATTTTATTGGAGAATGTGATTGAAAAAAATAGAGTGCATTTTTGAATAAAATGAAGGCTAAACAAGGGCTAAATTATACGGGAAAAACACTACAAATTCCTTATTAAAAACCATAGAATCGATGGCTTAGAAGGGTCAGCAACAATGATGTCAAGACATCATCACTAAGTTGGCAAAGTAGGACAAGCCCCAATAGTGGTACCAAACTTGCTGAGATAATTTAAAAAATTTAAGACATGTCTTCGTTTGTTTTTTATACATACCCGACGTAATGCATGTCATAGACAAGCTCCCTCTGCCTCTAAAGGTCGAGTATGAATGGAATCATCTGTCATCACCTTGCTCTGTGGACATTGATAAAAACTCTATGACATGTTTAATGTTAGACTAAGAAATAGAAGGGATTGAACAAACTCTACGCGAAGTGGGCACAAAACACTCAGCCTCATGCTTTACCGCACCTTTTTTTTCCACGTCTAGGCGAGCTTTTTTCAACATGGTATTTTATAGTTTTATACGTTTGGTAGATATTATTGTAATTATTAAATAATTTTTTGATATAAAATTTTAAAATAATATTAAAATAAGAAAATGCTTTTTCACCCTTAGCCTTCGCCTCGACTAAGGCTTGACCTCTACATCCTATCGCATACGCTTTTTAGAACACTAGAAGTAACAAACAAACAAACAAACATGTCACATGCCCATATTCCAAAATCATGCAGGTTCCGTCGTGCATCAAACGTTACACTGGCCTATTAGCAAGCTTGCCATTTACAAGAGCCAATGAATTTTTGTGCCCAAATATTTTACACTGGCCTCCAGATCTGGGGAAAGATTATCTTTGAATAAGACACACCTGCAAAAATATTAAGATTTATATTCTTAATTAAATTCTACGCTGGTGAACAGGCGATTGCGAATATTGCTCTACGGACATTGGAGGACTTCTACCATACGAAAACTACGCAAATCTAGTCATTTTCACAAGAGTATTTTGTACTACCTAAAATTTTAACTTCTTTCTTCATCCCGTCTGGCGGTGTCAATCCAGCATACAAAACATATAATCAAACCTATAAAAACCCCGACCCATCTCCATTGAAATCATCACCTCCCAGCACTGGGCAGTCACTAGCATCATGTCCATATTGACCACGACAGGGAACTGAAAAACGCCTTCTCTTCCTGTATATATCCCCCAATCCATCTCTCCACGTTCTCTCTTTCAACTTTGCAACAGCTAAATATTCATGAGGATTTCCACTGAAACTTTGAGCAATACTATCAGAATCTTCAACTTCAGGAAGCACAAGGGAATTGGATGGGCTGTTATAAATATCATTAACACCGTCTGATGAAATGGGAAATTCTTTGATTCGGGACAAAACCAAAGCGACCTGATCACAAGCAACATCAAGGCGATCTTCTGTCTCAGTTGATTCTGTAAGTAGTGTTGAAATTATTGATTGCAACAACTGTATCTTTCCAGAAGTAGCATGCACAGGTTTCGTCAATAATGAGGGGACATCACGCCAGCGCAGGGGCAGATATTGGTCAGGAATCTGAAAACAATTGTTGCTTGAGAGAACACGGAGAACATGTCTGCAGAGGATGCCTGAAAACTCAAAGTGATTACAGTTACAGCTGATCAACTCATCATTTGGAATCCATAGTACTTTACACCCTCCATCCCTTTCAGTATGGTGTCTCACAATAAAGTAATTTTCATCTACCATTAATGATGCGTATTGGGGTGCCAATAAGAGTTCCTCCTGTAGTTTGCAGAAGGCATAAGGTGTAAGAACAGCTGCAGCATTCGACTCAATTGGGGACCCTGTTTTGAGGGATACTTCAGGGATCTTCCGCTGCATCTTTGGTTTTGTTCCTGCTTGATCTTTAGCATATAAAACTGTAGCCACCTGCAAATGAGGAGTATAAACAAGAAAAGATTGCAGCATTGGTCATCCTTCAATTATAATCGCATAACTATTCCCAACAAAGACATCCAAATCTTTTAAATAGTCACGTGGCCTTCAAGGGTGCATGCCTCAGTTCAAATTTCCAAATACTCTAGTTTAATAAAGTTGAAAATGTGAGGATCACAGCACAATTTAACGGAGATTCTAATGGTTTTAGTCATTGAAGAGAGATAATGGAAGATTGAGGACCAACTAGATACTCGGATGATAGGTTAGAGACCAATGGCACAGTTTTCCTATATAATTTTGACAACAGTAACAGCAAGTCAAGAAACAAATAGAAAGAAAGAGGTCGGTACCTGCTCGACAAAATTCTCAAGTACAGATTGTGCACTCAAAAATCGTTGGATACATGAGTTTATCGATTCTGACTGGAATGTACTGGTCATTCCTGCAAAGAAATAACATCTCAGAAAAGGTAGTGCCCAATATGTGCGCAACGCATACAGGCTGACCACGTGGTTATTTCCATGCAGTCCATATGAATCAACCATATCCCTCCATCCCACTTCAAATTCCTCGATTGAGTGCAAATTATAAAGCCGATGGAACTCAGATTTCCAGTTATCATATTGCGAGCCAAGTACTAAAGAAAACCAGTCGGGAAACTTTGAAATGACATGGCAAAAGGCAAAGGCATGTTTGGTCCTTGGCATTTCAGTAGCAAGTGCTTCTTTAAGCCACATGTTTTGATCGGTTAAAATTGTTCCCGGAGCTTTTCCATTCATGAATTCCAAGAATGTCTGTCAAATACAACAAAAAATATGAAAAAAAAAAAAAGGGACATCCTCTGGAAATCTCAAAACTACTCTATACAGATATGATGAAAATACTATGATCCCATTATACTGGAAGATAACACACTGTAAATGGTTGATCAATTAAATATAGCCCTCCAGCAGGGATTAAAAAAAAGATNAAAAAAAAAAAAAAGGGACATCCTCTGGAAATCTCAAAACTACTCTATACAGATATGATGAAAATACTATGATCCCATTATACTGGAAGATAACACACTGTAAATGGTTGAACAATTAAATATAGCCCTCCAGCAGGGATTAAAAAAAAGATGGAGCAACATATCATTGGAATTTATGAATTAAAGTTTTTTTTTTTTCCTTTCTGGGAATAAACAAAAAATTCAACCAAGTACACTCACACACACACACAGAGAGTAATATTCCTTTGAACAATTGTCGTCATGCAACCACAATTCCGGCAATCAGTTCCCGATAATGAATGTATAAGGGATTGAACATTTTTCAACGACTAATGTTATCTAGCATCACTGGTGCTAAAACACAAGTCTAGATGCATGTTATAAGCTGAATGAAATGTATAATATTACCTCTCATTTAGTGCCACCTATATTGGTGTTTTAATATCAATGATGCTAAGTAATATTACTCTTTTTCAACAGACGCCAGATGATATCACATCCTGTTTGAATAAAATCAATTTAAATTTTATTTACTTGTACTCAAATATACTGATATTAGATGTTAAAAAATAAACTCGTAGTTTAATTTGTTTATCAACTCTTTCGATGAAATCAATTGGATTATAATTTGAAATTAATTTAAATTTAAAGTAAAAATATTTTTTTTTTCCAAAAAATTCAAAGAAAAAAATCAATTTCAATGTCTTATATATTATTTAAAAATAATTATAAAGATATAAATTTAAATTTTATTTGAAATTAATTTAAATTTAAAGCCAAAATAAATATTCTTTTCAAAAAAAATAAAAATAAAAAATCAATTTCAATATCTTATATATTATTTAAAAAAATACAGAAATAAATTTAAATTTAATAGAAAAATATAGTACTGAATCATTTTAATTATAAAATAAAAAGTTCACAAAGATAAAATATAAGAAATAAAAAATTTAATACAAAAATAAACTCAAATTAAATAGATTTGACCATACAACTTATCCAAATAAAATAATTATAATTTTATTAACTTTGAATTTTACAATGCCCATATGACACATTAAAAAATTGGGTCCATGGCCCACATTGAATTAGGGCAGAGATCAGCCGAGGACAACCCAATCGTCTTTCCCTTTCTTGTTATCTTCTTTCTTCCCTTCCTACATAGTTATCAGACTCGACCCAAAAAAATATTGGTCACAGGGTCGTGGTTCAAACGGTGGGTTTGCGAGGTCGTAATTTTAATTAAAAAATATTTTTTTATAACAAAGGACAACAATTTTTCTAAATTTAAAATATATATGTATTAGATCACTATTATGACAGATGTTCAAATGTTTCTGTTCGATATACATTAGATTTTTTCTATTTAAGTCAAAAACTATATTACTGTCAAAAAGCAAAATACTTATATTCAACTTCAACCAATAAAAAAAGTTCAAAACTTACTAACCTATAAGAGAATTTTTATTTTATTTTTTTAACTTATCCAAACATGCTCTAAAGTATAGAAATAATGAACCGGTAATCAAAGACATCTATAGCACCACTGGTGCTAAAACACGAGTTTAGGTATTGTTATGTTACAAGCTGAATGAAAGGTATAATTGTACCTCTCATTTAGTGCCACATACATTGGTGCCACCTACATTGGTGTTTTAACACCAGTAGTGCTAAATAGTATTATTCTTTGTCAGATGACATCACAAGCTCAAGTGAAGTTTCTATTAGCATAAACAAAATTTTATCTCAGTGTGCTTAAAAGTGAGTTTAAGTAATTGTTTGTTTCCGTCGATATATATTACATTTTTTCTATTTTTTTAAGTAAAAAAGCTATCTTACTGTCGAAAAAGCAAAATACTTATATTCAAATTGGACCAATAAAAAAAGTTCAAAACTCACTAACCTATAAGAGAATTTTGTTAAACATATCCAAATGTACTCTAAAGTATAGAAATAATGAACTCGTGCTCAAAGGCATCATTAGGATCCTAATGAACACCTATCTTGCATCAAAGCATAAACAAAAACGAAGTCAAATGTTGGTAAATTAACTTAAGCAATATCTAAATGGTTTAAGAATAAAACAAGAAAATCTAAACTTTAAGTCGCTGTAGAAACACGGGGCAACGGTGCTTATGTGGATACTTACCTTTAGAGCCCACGAGAATGACTGCATATTTTCATCTCTTAGAAGTACGCAACCAAAGAAACAATTTGTTCCATGATTGTCCACTCCAATCCAAATCCCAAGTAACATATCATATGCATCCAAGCGATGAGTAGTATCAAAAACTACGGTATCTCCAAAGGCCTCGTACGATCTGATTGATGAAGCATACGACCATGCAATGTGCTCTAACCTGTTATTGGCATCTATCTTGAAGTTGTATTTGAAGTAGGGATCTTTGTCTTTCTTCTCCTTGCACAACTTTAGAAGGTCGATCGGGTCATCATCCCGCTCCACATTTCTGAACGATTGAAGCAAGTTTCTGACATCAATCTCTGTGAATGGTAAACAACCTAGCTTAACACCTTTCTCTAGTTCCATTAACCTAAGCATTTGCCGAACTGACATCCCAGCTTTTGCATACATGCATATGCGACTCTTGTCATCAACAGTCAATGTGCAGTAGGCGGGGAGTGGTTGAGCCTCATTGAACTTTAAAAGGTCATGGTTATGCACATTGCTAAAACCTGTGACACGCCATTCTGGGACATCAAAATTTTCCCTTTTCACGATTCTCATATATGCTTGACATCCACAACGCGATGATATTCGATTCCTTTGTAGCTTTCCATCCTCTAATGGCTTTAGTTGTGGATATCCACCACGATGGCATGTAAAATCCCGTCTTGTAATACCCTTGCCAACACCATCTTTTCCACGAGTCCGGTGACGTCTGATTGAGAACCCACATTGCCTAGCAAAGCTACAATAGAATTCATATGCCGCATCCTGAGAGACAAATCTTTGACCAATGAATGGCACGAGGTTCACAGATGTTTGTCGAGACAAAATTGTGTCCTCTGGCATTTCCTCTACAGTGCCATCATCATCTGGAGATGACTCTGATCCATTTTCAGACATTTCCTTCATTATAGTTGCTATCTCAGGCATTACTTCAACCAAGATAAACCAGTATGCAGATGCAGCAACTGAGAATAATTGGAATTTAAGTATGATTATGACCAATATTATAGATCCAACTGGAAATTATAAAGGACGTTAATAAAAATTTCATAACTAGAATTCTAAAGGCTGCAGTGAAGAAGATATAAGATGTGTGAGGCCAGACAACTAAACTCTTATGACATGTTTGATCAGGGGACTGAAATGGATTAGATAGTATTAAGTATTAAGAAAGAAAGAAATGAAACTAAAATATTATGCATTACAGTGTCTAATTCGCTCCAAATTTCTCCTCCTTTTTTGCGCCATAATGCCAATCTGGGAATAGGTGGAAGAGGAATTGCTAATTCTTAAAAAAAGAAGAAAAAATATTAAAAAATGAAAAATGCAAATTATGACACCAATCATTTACAAATGCATGTCACACCAATATCGCGAATCAAACTTGCCATTAGAATTATGTTTTCTTTTCTCTTGGGAGTGTGTTTTGTTGGGGGTGAAGGGTCAGTAAATGATATAGAACGAAATGGTGAAAATGAGGATTCTTGATGGTACATTACACAAGAAAATCTCTGCAAAGTGGAGAATGCATATGGAATATCAATTTCCACTTCTTCATGGTGTAATTTCAACCCAACCTATAGCCACAAGATAACCATGATGACTTATACAAGGAACCAAATAATAATAATAAAGACTTCTAACGCATCTAAAGATTAGTGATAGTCTCAATATGTCCCCTTCCAATCAATCCCATGAGTTTGTGGTTTATCTTTCAAGTCCAAGAATAATCACTTAGTACAGAGTGAAAATCTAGAAAATCTCCATATTCAACAATCAACAAAGAGTAATCCACCAACAAAAGCTTGTTTATTGTTCAAAATCTCTATATCCAGATCACTACTCAACTAAGTAATCTCTACAATCATGATACCTCAACAAGCCAAAACTGTAATGATTATAAATTCAGCCTCCGTTTGGACAAATTATTAATGACTTGGAATGTGCGGTTAAAAAGCCATGGATTCGTTAAAACGTAAAGTTGAAAATGAAGTTTGACCGATTATAAATCATTTATAACTTGTCCAAATGGAGGTTCAGTAACAGTGTTGTCATATATGCCCCATCTTCATTTTCTTCGCCTACAGAGAATAATTTTATTCCCGTGTTCAAAATGGCACTCCATTCAAATTTGCAACGTTTAACCATACAGACAAGTTAACATTTCAGTAATCTTAAATTTAAGCAACTTCGATTAGTCTAATCCAAGCAACAAACTTACTGTTACAATTTACATCATCAGCTACAGTTTCAAGATAATCAAAAACCTAAATGATCCTAACGCTTCTCCGTATCGAACAACCCTTGGAAGTATCCGCATTATACAGCTTAATTCGAAAGTCTGAAAATTAATTGCCATGACTTAAATCAAATGCTCAATATTTAGGATCTAATTCTTTATCACGACAGAAATGAACAAGGGAAGCTAGTAATAAGCCTACTTTATTAATCCATCATTCTCCATGAAAACAAAAATACGATTGGATTGTATAAAAGAAGATTATAATTAATCCACTTACCAAATATGAGGGAAAAATTGATTGCTCTCCTGAATTTGAGAAAAAAGAAAAGAAAATTTGAGTAATTTTAAGCAGAAAAATAATTAATTACTGGGCGGGTAAGGTCAGGAAATCGGGAGCAGCGCGCTGTGCGCATCCAAGGAGGAAAATTAACCTTGATAGCGTGGAAAAGCTACCGTGCGCTGAACGGTGTAACTGGATTATCGTGCGCATATGGCCCAAATATTTGCCGGTTGCAATGGGACCACATGGCTCGAGATCCTGTACGCCATCTGGGGCTTTTTATCATAGAAGTGCATATACTTCTCTTTGCAACCGAATTTTTGAAATGACTACGTCAAACACCATATTCAACAGCTAGGCTTAACTTAGAGCTTATTTGGTAAGAATTTTTAGGAGAAAGAATTGATTTTGAATAGTGATATGATGGAAATGTGTGGTTGAAAAAGAAGAAAAAATATTGATGTGATAGAAAATATTATTTTATTGAAGAATGTGTGGTTGAAAATGAGAATTGATTTACTGTAGAATTTGAGAATCCGTAACAAACAGGCCCTTACTAAGTTAAATATTCACCACAATGACCTCTTTTAACATTAAAAGACAAATATAGCCCTCATTTCAAAATTAAAAAGTGAGACCCCCCCCCCCCCCACCCCACCAAACAACCCCAACCCCGACCCCGAGCAGACCAACCGGAGCCGAGCCCGGACCACCCGAATTCTAAACCATTTGGACCCCCAGACGTTGTTAACATATAACAAATTTGTTGTGATTTTTTCAACATAATAAAAGAATTTTTTGTTTAAATCTTTGAATATTAAAGCTAAAACATGTTATCCATCAATATTATAAGTGAAAAAATCCGAATTTAACCAAATAGTATGAAGAAACCTTGAATATGGAGATTGATGAAAAAACCTTGAAGAATGGCGATGAAGATAGAGATGGAAAAGATGAATAAACATTGAAGAACAAGAAATTGTAAGATTTTCAAATTCTCAACGTTCAAAATGGAGATAAAATGAGTATTGTCATTTCCTTAATTTTTTTTTTTTACTTAAATTTGGTCAAATACCATTATGAAAAAGTGGTCCAGTCAATCGGTCATCTACCACCATTTCCTCGATGGAACCGTTGCTAGATTTTGGCTACTGGACAATGAATAGGAGTTGTTGCTAAAGAAGGCTAGGGTTTAATTCAAAGGAAAATTGTAGTCATTGTACTTTCATTTTTATACGCATTTGATCCAAACATTTACTTTGTTGTATCCTCGGTACCTAACATTTTAAAAACTCGCATTAAAGTTCAAATGGATGAAAACTGTTAGTTTGACCGTTAACTGACTAGATAATTGATTTTGACAATAATTTTAAAAGGTTAAAATGATAACTTATTATTTTTTTTATAATAAAATAACTAAAATCAAATAATTAAAAAAAAAAAAAACCAAATAGTTTCTTCCACCCCACCCCACCACCACCACCACTACCTGATGGCTCCACCTTACCCACCCAACGCCAGTGCCACCTCCATCGTACCACAATATCTTCACCTCAAATTCACAACCACCACAACCCACACCCTTCCGTCCATAAAGAGACTCGACTCAAAGAAACCCTCAAACCTTGCACAAACTACTTATCATGCTCTTCATCTTCATTTTTTTCACAAATTTTTTATTCTACAATAATCCCTAGGAAACCTTAAGTCTTCATTGTCTCAACAACTTTGGCGCCTCGAACAAGACACCCTTTGTTGCCCCCAAAACTAGAGGCTCGTTTTGATAGTCGAATTGAAAATTCAGAAGAAGAAGTGGAAGAATAAAAGGAAAAGGAAAATGACTTTTGGACTATCCAAGTTGGAGTCCTTTCGTCTATTAAATACATTGTAAATTATGACCCTCTAGTTCTGTCTCCAAAGGGCGAAATTCATGTGATTTTTGGACTGCTTATTTGGTCAAAATTTAATTTTTCAAATTGTTGTGTTAATTGTAGTTTGAAGCAAATTGTTGATTAGATAATTTAATCAATGGTGATTGGAGTTTGCTATGAGTTACTACTTGCTCACCGATCTTTAAAAAGTTATTCGTTGTTTACTGAAATTTTCTATAAATTACTACTTGTCCATCGAAATTTAAAAGTTTTGCTCACCAAACTTTGCTATAGGTAACACCGATGAAAATGATATGATATGATTGATGGATAACTTTATTCAAATTTGGGTGAATAACAAGTAACATTTTAAATTCCGATTAGTAATTAGTAACATATAATAAAGTTCAGTGAGCAAAGAATAACTTTTTAACTTTCTGTGAGCAAGTAGCAATCTATACAAAGAGATGCTTGGTACCATGGATGCAATAAAGTAAAGATTTGTCTATTTGGATTTCGAGTGCGAGTTTTTGAAATGCTTGGTACCATGGATGCAATAAAGTAAAGATTTGGATCAAGTTTGCATAAAAGTGAAAGGTTTGATACCGTTGTTACAATTTCCCTTAATTCTATGTGAGCCAATCAAATGCCAGAGGGTCCATTCTCGTTTGGGCTCCAAAACTCAAAAAATGATATAAAATTAGATTTTAATAAAAGTTAATAAAATATGTAATTGAAAAGTTGATAAAGATTTTATATGCCAAAAGTATGTGATTAAAAATGATTTGAGAAAAAATAAATTTTAAAAATAGGGGACAAATATGGGCTATGTATATACAGTTTCAGACAAATCAGTTATTTTGTCTGATGTACTTTGGTTCGTTAACATGACAAGTTAAGAAGCGTATAAGAAATTTCATTAATTAATATATGTTTATTTAATTTTTCTCTTTATTATTATGATATTTTTACTATTTTAATTCTTCATACCATACAAACTTCAAAAATCTTTCTCAGCTCACAATAAAAAAAAAAATATTTTCACCACCTAGCTAAAATCTCTATCTTGTATATAAGTATTTTGATATACTTATAATTTCTATTCAAAGTCAAACAATAATTATAACTATGCATAATTTATGATTGCTATCAACTTTTTATCCTCATATACCGTAAAATACATCAACAACGAAGACGTGACTCAAACAAGTAGTGCCCAAAGTTGGTGATTGGAAAAGGTTTTGTAGCAGATCGAAAGTACATGGCATCGAGGGGGACCTGATTTGCCACCGGTTCCGACTGTCAATTGGCTGAGTCAGCTGGCGCGAAGCCATGGGGATTCAATGATCCCGAAATGAAGAGATGGAAGAGAATTGCAAGTGTACACTGTTGAATGTAGAGTCAAAATCTTCAATCAGAAATGGATTTCGTTGGGTCAAGAACAAGTGCTCTGAACTCATCCATGGCTACTAGGTCGACACAATTTTTTTTCTTCCTCATTTGGTTCAGATGTATGAATTTCAGACAGGATCTTGACTTGGTAATTTTTAGGACATATTTAAGGATTGTTCATCATAAATTCAAAAAGTAGATAAAAATAATTAACGTGGGTTTTAATTCTCCATATATTTGGCGTTTGCTCGTTTAAAGTTCTCTCACTCTCTCTTTTTTTCTTTTAACTATTTCTCGAATTTTGCGGTTGTAGACCATTGATTAAATTTTAGTGGTTCCAAAATTGGTCCGAACCATGGGCTAGCCAACTTTTATGGCGTGACAATTTACCGACTTTGGTACTCCTG
>CAIGRR010473630.1:0-11759 GCA_903798365.1 Fraxinus sp. 1973-6204 | reverse complement strand
TTGCTTGGCCAAAAAAATTAGGCTCGACTCGAGCTTCCGGTTCGGGTTTTGTCAAGCCAAGCCGAGCCACGATTTTTTTTTTTTTTAAAAAAAAAGGCAACAGCTAGCTGCCTAATATTTTTATTATTTATTTTTTTAAAATAAAAGCAGGCGGCTGCTTGGGTTTTTTTAAAGGTCGTCTTGTCACGAACCGAAAATAGCCCGTGACACTGAGTCGGTTCGTGTGGCTTGTCAACCAGCAAGCGAAATTGACACCCCCATCTCCAACCCATTTAACTAAAAAAATATTTTACGTTTTACGCTGTATTATTTAGCCCCTTTGACACCCCTACACATTTTTCTCAAAGCTCATTTTTCCAAAACTAATTTTCAATTACACATTCTCCCATAAAATAATTTTACACGTAACACAAATTTTTTTCCTCTTTTTTAACTATATATGTATTTTTTAAAATGACTATTCCAAAACACATTTCCCCCCAAAAATAGATTTCAAATAGAAGTTTAGTCGTCTTCAATCCATTACACCAAATGGACATTTCCCCTCTATTTTCTTATTTTTTTTTAAAATTCTCAGTGATCAAGGTTATTAATCTTTGCTTATTATGGCACTTATATCCCTAAAAATATTTCGTTTAATTCTTATCCTCAAACTTTCCATTAGTTAACACATTTTGTATTTGATAACAATTTTATGTCGATAAATTAGTTAAAATGACGTAAAACAACTTATTTTTCTTCATATTTAAAATAAATAAATAAATGTGGGAAAACATTATTTTCCCTTATTCAAAGCATGAAAACAAAATATTTTAATATAAAGCATCCCCAAGGACGAGACGTAATAATTAATGGAAAGTTTAAGATAAGAATTCGATGAAAAATTAAAAATTAATTACTGCAATGAACGAAGATTGAGTAGTTTAACTGTAATTAAAATGTGGTGTATCAAATAAAAATTATTGTGGCAATATTTCAAAAATTATTTAATTACCTATTCTATTATCGCTAAAATACTAAATTTAAAATTATATTTAATTAATTAAAATATTACATTTTATTAATAAATAAAAAATTACAATTATTATTACAATTTGAAAAAAACATTAACATCACAACTACAAATGTTAATAAAAATAATAATCAAAATAAAACAAATATAAATAAAATTATATAAAGGATATAAAAAAGATATAATAAGATTAAAGGACAGACTAGAAAATAAAGAAAAAATCTATATATTACACCAAGTGAACAATGGTGGACAAAATTTCAAAATTTGAAGTTTAGAGTAGAGACCAATTTTCACTCTAAGCCCTTGTTTGATGTCAAATTTTTTTTTTTTCTTTTTTCAAAATACATTTTTATCTCATTTTTCTTTTCAATCACACATTATTCAATAAAATAATATTACGCGCATACCCAAAACTTTTTTATTTTTTATTTTTTTAACTATACATTCTCCATTAATTTATTATTTCAACATGCATTCTTAAAATTTGAATGGGGGCTCAAACGGGCTCTAAAATGATGTTTTACGTCAAATTGGTGTTAGGTTGGCTATGAACTCATTAATGAAGCCCTTGTTTGTTTATTATTATTTTAAAATTCTTTTTTTTTTTTCAAACTCATTTTCAATTACAAATTCTCACAATAAAATATTTTACATATAAATTCAATTTTTTTTTTCTAATTCTTAATCACATAATCTCCAAAATTCACTATTCAAAAACTCATTTCCTTTTAATAGTGGAAGACAAACAGGGGCTAAGAATATGGGGCTCACCAAACAAGGTCGAATCGGGTTATAGTCCAATCCATTGGTTAGTAAGCGTACTTTTATACAGCCCATTTAAATGGTTGGCCCAGAAAACCTTTAGTTAAACGGACGAACATTAAAATCATAATTATTCATTCAACGGCGTTCGAACTTGAACACGGAGGGACTCGAAAAGCAAATGGCGGGAAATGATCCACAGAAGCAACTCCTAACCCTAATTCGCGATTTCGCATCCGAAAAATCTCAAGGAGGTACAGAAAGAATGAATGAATTGATCAAATAAAGAAATGTTCGAAATATCTCTCCGGCATTATGTCCTTAATACTTAAGTTGCGAGAATTGAAATTATTGGTTAAGTATTGAATACCTGCATTTTAAATTTTTTTGAATTTTGCAGAGCGGAGAATTGTGAATCAGAAGAAGCGAATCGAAGAGCTCCGGTCCGAGCTGGAGGCAGCGAACGCGAAGCTTGAAGGTGAGAAGCGTCACAAGGAGAGTACGGAGCAGGAGCTCAAAGGCTACGAGGTTGAATTGTCTATGAACGAGGCTTCGATTCAAACTGTTAAGGTTCGGCTCTCCCAAATATTTTGTGATACGATTTACGGAAAACTCGTTTTTAATTTGTTCTGTTATAATTCTGCCCTAAATGTGATAATTAAGTAATAAGGTGAATTTCGTTGCAGTTTCACAAAAAAATTGAATTGAATTTTCTTGGTTAATCGTGATTTTTTATTACTTTCTTAGTTAAGGTTTTTTTTTTTTTGAGTTATTAATTGTGCTTGATTTAATTTAGGCGAGGATTGCTTTGACTCAGGATCAGATATCAAAAGTTGGATCTCAGCTGGAAGCTCTTAAGGTTTAGTATAGTAATCGAGTACAATACATGCGTACACTGTCATTGCTTAGACATACGCTATCAGTGCATTCATATATGTTTCATATGGGTGCATATTTCTTGACTGAGAGATTATATTTTTTGCAATTGATATGGCTTCTGGTGAACTATGCTTCAACGATTCGAAGAGTGATGAAAGTTCTGNAAGCTCTTAAGGTTTAGTATAGTAATCGAGTACAATACATGCGTACACTGTCATTGCTTAGACATACGCTATCAGTGCATTCATATATGTTTCATATGGGTGCATATTTCTTGACTGAGAGATTATATTTTTTGCAATTGATATGGCTTCTGGTGAACTATGCTTCAACGATTCGAAGAGTGATGAAAGTTCTGCCCGGTAAAGATTTGCAATTTCTTTTCAGTTAAAGGAAATTGATTTCTCGAAATTTGAGATGTAATAATTGAACCTTTTCATTTAAATGTATATTTTTTTATTTTTTCACAGAGATGGCTTTATTGGCAAAATGCTTGAGCTGAATGGACAGATTAGGTAGGTATTTGTTATACGGTTCATCAATAGTTACTTGGTTTAGTTCATGAAAGCATATTCATCCTAATATAAAATTTATAAGCCTATTGGAGGATTCTCCTTTTTGGGTAATAAGGAATTGTGCTTTTGTAACTTTATTGCGTTGTATCAGTATTTAATACTATAGTTTTTTGCTAATCCTGAATAGAGCAGGTTGGTTGACTGGACGTGTATATCATAATGTGTTGGAACACTTTAATTAGTTTTTCACTATACTTTTCTGATTTAATCTCTCATACACAAAATTTGGCAAATTGTCGCTTTCAATTTACTGGGCAGGAAATTCCAAGAGTCAATAACCTCCTCTTTCGGTGCAGAGAACTTCTTTGAAGCAACATCAAATGATGGTAGGTACCATTCGTGGACAGCATGTTGAAGCTTATGAGAATTTTTTAATTAATGTGGAAAATTTGACGTATAAAAGACAAGATTCTATTGATTATTTTTTATCGCACCATTGAACACACAATAACTGCATAGGTTGACATTCTGCTATAACCTAACATCTCTATTTGTATACCTACCTATTGATGCTAAGAATATTTTTGGACTTGTTCGAAAGCAGGTTCCCTGAATGCTTCTGCACAAGATGCTCTTGAAACTAGAAGAGATTTGGAGAATAAGCTTTCCCAAATAATATCACAGACCAATATGGAGGAACAAGAATACCACAATGAACAAGTAGTTTATGAACAGGTGACGAATTTCGTCTGTTTTTCAAACTACTCCCAAATGCTTTATCCTACTAGTTATGAACTTCTAATCTCATAAAAAGAACTCTTATCTACCCTTTATTCTGTGATGTAAGTTTTTTATGTTTTGTTTTATTCCTTTTCTGGATAATTTGATTGTACTAATGGACCTGCTGGCAGATCCAACAGGAACTAATTAATTTGGAAAAGAGAGCACTGTTGTTGGAGGCTATTAAGAAAGAAAGTTTGGAGTTGCAGGAGTTGAGTGGATATCCTTGAATTTTGTCCAGTAGTCTACGATATCTTGGCCACTAATCTTCATACTGAATGAAAACCCTTAAAAGAGAAAAATGAAGATTGCTGATTGCTACAAACAAAAGGCACATACAAGCATTCAAAATAATTTGATTAGTTATATTGTGTTGTGGATATTAGGGTCACCATTCTCTCTGCATTCTGCAATGATGACGAAGGACAGTGTGCATTATTTATGTTGAACTAGATTATTTGAAATTTTTTGGAATTTCCCACCTCCTAAAATGATGCATTAATGTCTTAATGATAGCTTTAAAGTTTATTATTTTCATGCACGATCCATGTGGCGTTACATCACTATTTTGAATTCCTTGACCAATTTTCTTTGTTTTGACTGGAACAAGCTGACATCTGAATTGGAAGTGAAGTGTGCTTCCCATGGGGACAAGCTGCAGAAGAGGTTTATATGTCCCCGTTGTGATCAAGATAATTCGGAGGAACTGAGTGGCATTCTTTAGATGAGTGATGGAAATGAGCATCTTACAAGTAGCTAATTTCAAGGATCGTCATTTTTATCTGCTTAACTTGGCTTGGTTTATTGGAATACTCAGAAGGTTCTATAGGGATACTTGGAACTTCATATGCTATGGCAGCTAGATGTCACTTCTGTGAGGCTATATGTAATCAGACAAAGATTATCTTGTACAGGTGAGGCATACTAACTTTTGCTCCTTACTTATCTTGTGTTGTTTTGATATTTCAATGGCCATGGAATTTGTGGAGTACTTTTTGCTTCACAAATTGAATTACATAAACTTTCTTTTCTATTTTGATGGCTGACACTTGATAAACACACTACTAACACTTGCTTTTATAACACAAAGGAGTGTCCTTCCATTATCTGTTTCCTCTCATTTTTCTCTCCAATGGGGCGGACTTATATTTATACACGTATCTCTTTCTTATCAATACAATCAATCAAATGAAGTTGTTACCTCTTTATCATCTACTTGATATACGAGCTTGCATATATGTTGGTGAAACCTCCATATCCCCGACAATTAGTGATAGCAATGTTGATGGGACCTCTTCGATAGCGCTCTCCTGCCCATGCTGCAATAGTATTCAAAGGAGAAACTTAAGAATTGGTACTTGATATCAAATTTATGTAACCTATCCAGTTTAATTACAGCAAATCATCTATCCTACAGAACAATATTTAAGCGGTTTAGACTACTTACAGTTTTGCTAGGAGTTCTTGGGAGGAATGTCATGGGAATTGCAGCAAACCTTGGATTGGCAGATTTCACTACTTCAATTCGTGTACAGAAAAGGGCTGAGACAGGCCGATGATCAGAGAACTTACTTTCACTGCGGAAATAGGAAAGTTGCCTGACTCCTTTACCATACCACAGAATCCTGTCACACCTGCAAATTCAAAGTTCAAACCATATTACAGCTCATTTACTTAACTTGGGAAGATAGGTGGAGTTGGTTTTCTGTCTTTTTAGTGAAGTTTCTCGTAAAAATATAAAACATGAAGGCAAACACATGATACACGCATACTAAACAAAGATTTTCTAGATACAGCTGAAGGTAATTAGTAATTGATATGATAAAAAACACGGAACAACATCAAACAAAGTTGTCAGGGCATCAACATACCACGCAGGAGTTCTTTGCTTCTCTCCTGCTCTACTTGGAATTGCTCCTGAATATCTATTGCAGTTTGAGGAGGAATACTTGTATGTTGGTGCGAATTCTATGTTTCCCTCTTTCCAACCCTGAAATACACCACCATCATCTAGTTCCCTCCGCAATTGATCAAACTTCTGCAATGCTGTCCAATCTTGTTGTCTTATGAAATGCCTTGCCATGTTATCTTCTAAATATAGTCTGTAGTTGAGATCTCCAAACCAGAATATTCGACTGCTCTACAAAGAACATATTTTATCGTAAGCATGCTTAAAGTTACCTTTCTGTTAATTTTTGTTTACCAATTTTCTTCCATACGTAGATAAAATAAATATAGGTTATGACTTTCCTCTTTCTTTTACGATCTTGATGGTAAATATTGTGGTTACTCACAAGTCACCATCGAACCATTGGAGAGACAAGTGTGTCAGAGCATGGCATGTATTTCACCAATGGTTCGAATCTCTAAGTTATGGTTGCTTGGTAATTAGGATATTGGATTCTATCTTGAATTCCAAGTGAGTTTTTTAATATGCTGTCAAAATTAGAAATGTTCATGACAAGGGCATAGATCTTTTCCCTTAAGTCAATTCATTTATCTGTGCTGGAAGCTCAACTTACTCGTGCCCTAAGATGGTAAGTGGAAGAAGATTATCTCCGTCTTCTGGTAGGCGCGGAAAATATGTGCGCCTAAAAATCTCAGACACCTGGTGATTCCTTCTCCCTTCATCCCCCTTCTTCTCGCCAGAAGCTAAATGAGCTACTATGAAGCAAAAACTTGTTCCATCAATTGACATACTGACGGAAACTGATCCTTTGTTACCTAAGTAACCCATGATACCGCAAGCCACTGAACAAACTTTCACTCCTGCTATGTTGTATTTTTCGAGCAATTCCCTTCTCATCCATACACTTATAAAGACACCCACCATCTTCTTGCTAGCTATTGATTTGTACGTACTTTGCTGCCCACGCATTGGAGTTGTGGTCGGCCCACTAATACCAGGTTGTCTTTCAGGGTCAGGAATTCCTTCATCATGATTATTCTCAGTAGCGATTGTATTCACCAAAGGCGTTAACCAAGGACATCCGTATTTGTTATTAAGAGTTTTTCCAATCAGTAGGTTCCAGTTGGTAGCTTCTGTTGGATCTTCTGCTCCAATTACAGTTTTCGCCTTTAAAGGTACAATTTCTTGAAATCTGCATTGTGGAGAAGTGTTGAGCTTAGAGAAGATTTTTCCTATTACATCAAAAGAATAGTGTTCTAAGCCCGATAAAAATTAGATTTTGATAAGAGTTGATGTAATTTGTGATTTAAAAATTGTGGTTCTTATAAAATATGTAATTTATAATTGATTATTGAATTTGACTCAAATTTTAATTCACTGAACCAAACAGGGGCTAACTGTATCTTTTAACGTACCCAAGAACATAGATATCTGCTGCATCTTTGAGATTCAACCACTCATCCAAATCTACAGCTAAACTTCCCACAGGGGACCTTCCGGCCACATTCCATGTTCCAACAAAAACTCTGAAAGCAAAAATATTCACCCCCTCTTCAGTATAAAAGTATTAAAGGATAGTTTTGGAACGCAGTACTGAATAATTGCAAAAATATTATCCTAGGCCATCTACCACACAAAGGCATGCTCTTAAAGCTCTCACCTTAATTCATTGGTCGAAACGCATGGATCCATCTGGGATGATCCATCATTGACGCCTTCCATGTAATCATCATTCTCTTCGCCACCATCTGCATGCATAAACAGGCGATTCAACCTCGAAATTCTTTAAAACCTATGAAAGAAATTTGAAAGAGGATAAAGTCAATATGTTATGCCTGATATCACACTCAATTGAAATGGATCTGCTCCCTTGTGCTTCCTCGAAAACCACCGAGGCAACCTTATTGTTCTCGAGCCGCTATGTTTGTTATCCTTATCCATGTTTCATTAAACAGAAACATTCCAATTACAATGCAATCAAAATAACAAGGTCGTTCAATTTCTTCTACATTTTAGGAAAAAAAGCTGTATATATTTGTGCTTGTATTGATCGCCAGGCAAAAAGACTGTACGAATGAGACAAGCAGAAGAATCTGGATCAATTTACAGTTCAAGCGATTACAACGAGAGAGAGAGAGAGAGAGAGAGGTCAAAGGTGGTTGTGTTGCACCTCTCCGTGAACCTTTAATTAATTTGTAATTTACCTAGGAAGGAAAATTATAGAGTAGTTCTGGACCTCACGTGGTTCCATCATTGCTTGATAATTGGTGGGGTAGGGTGGGGTGGCACGTTCCATCTCATGACGAGGAAGTTACCAAGGCGAAAAACCCAACACATTCTCGAGACAGATACATACCATTTAGATGAAGAATTAGTACAAGATTTTTGAAAGCGGGAGCCTAGGCCAATTTATGCCCACCCAATATTGAGAAAAATGTGGTTAATATTTCTCAAATCTCTTAAAATTCAATTCGAGGGTTGACTTGGAAAAGGTAAAAGAATTAAGATCAAAAGTTGCCAAAATCCAATTGGATGTAGAAAGAATATATTAAGATTTAATGTTAAAAGTTTTTCATAGCAAGATATAATCATTCCTTAACAAACATTTTTAATGAAGATCCAACTTGAGGTTGGTTCAAACTGTTATCCCTTTTAAAACATAGTAGACCCAGTGCTGCTAATATTTATAACAATGATATTTTTAAAGAGCTCTTTTCGTTCATGATTAAGGGTCTGTTTGATAAGACTTTTATTCTTTTTTTTGTAAAAGAGCCTTTAGACTAACTTCCTCTAAAAGTTATTTTAAACTCACAAAGCACTTTTAGAAAATTATCAAAACATGTTAAAAATAGCTTCTTAATCTCATAAGTAACTTTTAACTTTTCGAAAACATGTCAAACGGACCTAAGTGCATAAGATTTAATCTATAATTTTTTGGTTAAATGAGAATTTTTCCAACCTTCACCTTTTCTGAAAAGGGCATTCTTGTTCAATCTTGTTAATTTTTTTATGGAAACACAGTCTTGATGAATGGAGGATTATTATTCAAGTAAAGTTCCAATTGCTATAAATTATGGGGCTCCCGCAGCGTCTGAAGGGGTCCAATCAGACCAACCCAAATGCAGATCAATAAATATGTTAACAAATTCTGTAGCTTTCACAACTTTCGACATTCTAACTAGTAGATGAGGTTGCAATTTTTGCAGAATTCTCTTTCAACTTCACTCGTCATTATCAACTCCACGACATTTTACCTACAAGAAGATAATGTAACGAACTTGATAAAATCGTGAACAAGATTTTAACTTGCTTTTCTTGTTTAATACAACTAAGTCTGTCTAATAAAAAGTGACACAGAATTTGAAATTGAATCTCAGTCACTTTGGACCAAAGCCAAAAAGAGAATCAGAT
Organism: Fraxinus sp. 1973-6204; assembly: GCA_903798365.1. NCBI lineage: Eukaryota > Viridiplantae > Streptophyta > Magnoliopsida > Lamiales > Oleaceae > Fraxinus > Fraxinus sp. 1973-6204. The sequence continues at coordinate 2,488 of CAIGRR010473630.1, read as the reverse complement.
AGCCAATTATTTTAGGCAAATGACTGTGGAAAGAAGAAACCTTTAATCTGTGGAAGACGAGGAACCAAAAGGTAAAAAGACAAATTACCCTTTAATACATGTACATGACAAGAACACAGTATAACTGTCATGAACATCGATCCAATCCAAAAGTTCTCAGAATCTCAATCCGTAAGAGAGTGATCAGCAAAGAGATTTCTCTTCATAATGTAGACGAATGTTTGATCAGTAATCACCTTCTACACTCCCTCAAACTTTTTCATCGGTCGTGCTTAAGCTCCAGTAGGTAATCACTAATCAGGAATTCCCTGCTCCCCTGGAAAATAATTTTTTTAAGGCAGATGTCTTCAGTTAACTAGATGGGTAAAGCCACTTTGCGAGAAAGATGTTGACAGATGCCTTGAAATAATGGGTGCTGTCTAAGCTTTTATCCAAATTCAACAGCAAATGTACCTGTTATGAATTGGATCTGGTCCATTAGGCACTCTTCTCTTGCTAACACAATTGAGGTCGAAATTTTGGCAATTCTATGGACTAAGGTGTTACCACGCTTTCGGCTTTCTATGGGCTTCAAACTTCTGAAACTTCGGGATGATGAAATTGTTATAGCAGTCCTTCTATAGTTCAGGTGCACCGAAATCCCAGTAAACATAAAGCAGAGAAAACTCACTAACAAAACGTCCCCAAGAACACTCCTGCTACACATTGTGCTTATCAATCTCTGTAGCTGGAGATTGTCGAAAGGAAAAATTGATACTTTCTAGAACACTTATTCAAAGGCATTCCCGAGCACCAGCAAAGGTTTTAGACATCTCAAGAAATAAGCATTCGAAGAAGAAATGAAGGCAAGGACAAGCGAAATGGAATTTTCTTGGCAGTTAGGAGTTCATAGGTTGAAGAGCAAACAAAATATTCGATTATTATATTTGAATGTACATAAACTAGTAGTAATAATAAAGTTCAAATTATCCCCTATTGCTTTTTCACCGATGGGTGCAACCAAGAACTCCCCATTTACTTTTGCATGGGATTTTCTATTTCTTGGGACCTCTCAATCCCTACCCCCAATTTTTCTCCTTCTACTTGGCATAAAGTGACGGCCACATCAAAGGAACTGTTTAAAAAATATAAATAGAAGTCTCATGTCGACTAGACAAGATAATTTACTAAGTCGTGGAGCCTAATTATTACCACTGTGGGGGTGGCATAAATAGATCAACCTTCGCGATTAGGTTGCCATGGGGTTGGAAGGAGGTAGGAAGTCCATCTCCTTGGAGGATCAAAATTTCACTAGCGAAGATAGGGTGTGTGATTATCTTTTGTAAATATTTTTTGATAATGGAAATTACTGTAACGACAGAAGATGACGTAGTCTCATATTAAATTAAACCTCTATATATCTTGCATATTCTTCTGTGTCAATTTTTTTCTTTTTCTATTTAATTGCTCCCGGTGATATAGAACTAGGGTTTCTAACATTTATAAAGGAATTAGGCTACTTGTTGACCCCAAAAAATGAACCCAACAGGTACCGGGTTCACTCTTGCCACGTCAAGTACGGATCCATCGCGTTTATACTGGAATGGAATCGGTAGTTTGGCTGGAATGGACGTGGGAGACACTTTTCGGCAAGAGACAAAAATGTACGGACCTCGAGGTTTGATTACAGGAGTATTCGCACTATCAACGAACACTCGATTGATCTCCCATGTTAGATCCCTCCTTTTTGATAGAATATGTGGAAGGAATGATATTGTATGAAAGGATAACACCTTTCTGTTAGAATTTCGATGTATTTGCTATTATGTATGTCGAACATATGTAGAATCAAGTATGTAAATATCTCGTAATGAGTTTCACAAGATGAATATATTTCGTGTTCTTTTTCTCCACAAATACAGATGCCAACCCCTTTCTATACAAGAGTGAAACTATTTATACTAGTCTGGACGACGTGGTGGTCGTTGGATTAGATCTTCGTGGCAACATCTCCTAAACCGAGGCTTCACATCACCACCTACACATTACATTTAATGTTTTGACAAAGGATTAGCCACCTTAGTGGTAGGCTGACACATTGACGTGCAAATGCTAAAACCACAGACACTTTATTACAGACATCACATCAATCAAGCTCCTCTTACTGCTGTATATTTACAGAAAGTACTCTTAATGGCAAAAGAAGACCAAACATAAGCTGCTGCTACATTTTTAGCTAAGTTTCTCGATGGATGGCAATACACAACTACTGTTACTCTTAAGCCGCGTGACCTTATCGAATAACTTAAGTTTTTCGATCAATTGTTTTAACATGGTATCATATAGACTCGTTAGTTCAAATCTCAGTGCTGTTAAGGTTACGATTGCACTATTACACGTTTCCCAATCTACATGTCAACTTTTCTTCATCATTTCACTACAAATTAAAAGAGGCTACACAAAAGGCGGACACGTGTCGCTATTTCCCATCGTCGTAATTCGATTTCTT
>CAIGRR010473564.1:0-14971 GCA_903798365.1 Fraxinus sp. 1973-6204 | reverse complement strand
AAAAGTTTTAAAATGCTTTTATATGGATAATGCACATCCATTAGCATCACCTATGGTTGTTCGATCACTTGATGTGAAAAATATTATTTTCGTTCACTTGAAGATGGAGAAATGTTCTTGGTCTGGAGTATCATGTTTTAGTGCGTTTGGAGCATTAACTTATCTTGCAAACTGTACTCGACTCAACATAGCATTTTTTGTAAATCTCCTTGCAAGTTGCAGCTTTACACCGATACAAAGACATTGTAATGGTATTAAACATATTTTTGGTTACCTGAAGGGTACTATTGATTTGGAATTATTTTATTCTCAAAAGTCAGGATCTGCTTTAGTGGGATATACAGATGCATGTTATCTCTCTGACCCATTTGAAGTTAAATCACAAACAAGATACGTATTTATACGTGGAGGAACAGCTATATCATGGAAATTTATGAATCAATCATTGATAGTAACATCTTCAAATCATTCTGAAATTACTGCAATCTATGAAGTAAGCCGAGAATTTGTATGGTTGAGGAACATGATCAATCAAATCCAAGAATCATGCAGATTAATTTCAATAAAAGATAGTCTAACAATTTTGTATGAAGACAATGCTACTTGTATTGTACAACTCAAAGAAGATTATATTAAATGTGACATGATGAAATATAGTTCTCCAAAATTATTTCATACACACGAGTTTCTGAAGAATGGCGACATCGATGCTCGACAAATTTGCTCAAGTTACAATGTGACTGATTTATTTACAAAAGTATTGCCACATCTATATTCAAGTTATTGGTTCACAAGACTGGAATGAGTCGACTCAAAGATTTTCAGTGATCAATATCAGGGGAGTAACTATACTTTTTTTTTTCTTTCGTTTATGTTTTATCCCACGGGATTTTCCTAGCAATGTTTTAATAAGACAACAATTATCTTTAATACTCCAAAATAACTGTACTCTTTTTCCTTCGTTTGATTTTTTTGTCCCATTGAGATTTTATCAAACAAGATTTTAATGAGACAAATATTTTGTAATGTGTCATTTAATGGTGAGTGTTGTAAATGGTAAGTTTATTAGTGAATGACAATTATACCACTACAACCCTAGAAATTATTATCATTGTATCCTTAATTCTACCCGATAAATATAGGGTTTTGATCTTCATTATAATATTCACAAGTTTATTGACTTTTATTTTCTCTTTTCACAGCAAAATAATATTTATCCCTTTTTAGCTAATAAATAAATTATTTTGGGTAAGGCAATTTTTTTTAATGAAGCACCAGTACAATCCCAATTTTTTTTAGGCTCCACCAAGATGGATTATGATTCTCTTTCCTTGATATAAAGGAAAATAAATGAATACAACGAATGAGCATATACATAACATCCAGTCAAAGAAATAAATATTAAAAACAGCATCTAAGAAGATACCGTGTTGGTACAAACGTTAAGAGAAACCAAAAAAACCTAAAGGCATTTAAATGTGAGAGAAATGCATGTATGTCCATTTATACTAGGGAGCGAAGTTGTCAGTATAAGTCAAGAGGACTGTACTCTTGACATCAAAGTTACTCCAATCAATCTATAACTAGTGAGTTAGCTACCCGATTTCCTTTGCTTTTGTAGAACACTATTGGGAATTTTTTTAGACACATGATCAATTTTTTTAGGGATAATTACAGTTGTACCCCCAAACAAACATTTGTAGATTTTGTCCTAACTTTTCATTTGTTTCAACTGCTATCTCAAATCTTTCAAAATATTGTAGAGGAAACCGAAATGGATGGAAACAGTTCAGTTTGTCGTTAGATGACCAAGAAAAATTGATTATGACATTTTTTTTGACCAATTAAGTAGAGGGTAAAATGGTAACTTTATAGTATCACCATATAAAATAATTAAGAGTAATTTAAGAAATACCCAAAAAATGAAAATAAAAATAATGAAACCAAATTAGAAAAGCCTCCACCAACCATCGCAACCCTCGACCCATCGCAACTGCCACCACAACCTTAAACCACCAATCGTCACATCGGATAACCAAAAATAAAAAATCATACACAAAAAACCCCACAAGAAAAGCCAGCCTTTACAAACACATTGCTGAATTCATGAATTAAATCCAAGAATTATGATCAAATAATAAAATCAAAAAGAAATTATAGAGGCAAAATATTGAAAGGGGAAATTATTCTTCAATCTCATCATCGTAACGTGTTTATTCGATGAGGAGGCAAAAATGAAAAGGAAAAATGGCACGGAAACGATTGCTGCTGCTGTTAAAGTCATTTGATGTGATGTGTACCCTGTTGGAATACGGAAGCGAGATTATCCAGAAATTAAAAAATTTCTTTAATTCAATAAACAAGATCATCGCCACCCGGTGGATGTATCGTTCATGTGTATGTCATACCAAAATTTAGGGATTCAGATTTTTACCTAAATTCGATGATCAATTCTAGAATTAGATTTGAATCACGAACTTTCAGTTTTTTGGATCACAACTTCCAATTAAAGAAAATAATTCTTGAATTGGACAATAAGAAATTGTGATTTTTCTCACTATTCTCTCTCTCCAAATTTGAGCACTATGGAATTATGTATTATGATTCTTGTAGGATTTTTTTGTCCATCTAATCTCTATTTATAGAGATAAAAGATGTTCCAAACCATGTAGAATAATTATTCCAGTATCAAATATGAGTCTTAATTAAAATCCAAGTAGGATTTTTAATTAAAGTCTAAATCCAATTAGTTTACATTTAATTACATGTGCAGTCCTAGAATTTCAATCATAATTATAATTAAGTTTTCAACTTTTATAGTAATTACAAGTAAATACAAGACTTTATTGTAATTACAATTAAGACTTTATTGTAATTACAATTAANAAAGTCTAAATCCAATTAGTTTACATTTAATTACATGTGCAGTCCTAGAATTTCAATCATAATTATAATTAAGTTTTCAACTTTTATAGTAATTACAAGTAAATACAAGACTTTATTGTAATTACAATTAAGACTTTATTGTAATTACAATTAAGTCCAAAACTATTATAATTACCATAATTAAGTTCAATTACTTTATAGAGCTACCACATGGATCTAATCGGATATATATTTTTCAAGCTCCAATAATTAGATCATGTCTAGTTGACCCTAAACCTCCCAATTTAATTATTGGTCTTTGCTTTTTTCCACTAAAGGCAAAATACTGAAATCTTGGAATATATAAGATCATAGAAGCTAATAAATTTGTAATACTTTCCTCTGACTTGCCGTATATGTATTTTATCCCCGTTCGAGATTCGATAATTAGGTATGAGTATAAAAGACCGTTTTGCTCCTCTAATTATTCTCACTAACTTAAGCACAATTTTATTCAACGGTCCTGTGAACAAATCGCATATGTCGAAATTTAGCAGTTCCTAAACACTGAGCTTAGATTTTAACCGTTCAACAGAAAACATTTAAGTAATCACTCTACCAATTTTTTAGGGCGATGATTTCCACACGAATTCATGTTCTCTACTTCACTCATTAACAAGTTCCGAACTTATCGAGATATTTGACACAACAAATTGATCTCACCCATTGACGAATCAAAAAATCATTAAAATCACGCAAAGATATATATAACTCTGTCAATGAATTTAGATGAAATACAAAGCGGTCAAGTGAAATTTAAGTCTTTTGTACGGTCATGCTATAGAATTTAACTCAACACGTGGTCCGTTCAATATATTCCAAGTGCACTAGTGTCACCTTTACCTATTTTTGTGATAAGGACAAATCACAAACCCGAACATTGAATTGGACAACCTTCCGGTACAAGGTGTCAACCCTTATACATAGGTAGTGAACAAATTATTTTCTATTTAGATGATCTTATACAAATTATTTCACAATTTATAGGATGATCACAAATTATATTCTATTTAGACGATCTTATCATAAAGAGATCTAATCAAGCAACTCGAACAAAGTGACCCTCCTATAGAGAGTTTGTTACAATACCGACACGAGGCAAACGCGAATTCTACTGCTGCCACGTAGGCAGTCTGCCTAGGCAGAATAAGCCATGCAGGCAGAATTCTACTACACATGCAGTCGGCCTACACAAGCAAAGTTCTGTTACGCGGGCAAAATCTATCTGCCACACAGGCAGTTTGTTTGCACTCGCAAAGTTTCACCACGCATGCAATTTTTTTGCTGTAATTTCTTGATCTTCTTCATTATGTCTTCTAGGTCTTCAATCTTCAATCAATTTTCATGATTCAACAATTACAAGAATCACATAATTCCCATGTCCCATACATTTACAATTTTGAATCTAATTGAAAAGAAAATTAAATCAAGATGATGGAGCCGTAATCCACCTATCTTGTTACATATTCGAAATAATGAATTACATCAAGAACTGACCAAAAATAATTGGATCACATTTTAAATTAATTCAATCAGCACATAATAAAATATTTCTAGACGTCAATCAAGATTCATAAATAACAAACACGTGAACGATCTAGATCGCTCTAATATCAGTTGTTGGAATGTGGAAGCAAAATTATCCAGAAATTTAAAAATTTCTTTAATTCAATAAACAAGATCGTCTAGTCGTTCACATGTATGTTATACCAAGATTAGAGATTTGAATTTATACTTAAATTCGATGATCAATTCTAGAAGTGGATTTGAATCACGAACTTTCAGCTTTTTGGATCACGAGCTTCCAGCTTCTAATTGCAAGAACTTGATGCTTCAAATCTCCAAATCTTCTATGATATTCTCCAAAGTCAAGACTGCACCGTGGGTGGGCACTTTCTTTTAATTAAATTAAGAAACTAAGTCTTGGATTGAACAATAAGAAAATATGGTTTTTCACTTCTCTCTCTCCCTCTCTCTCCAAATTTGAACACTATGGAATTATGTATTATGATTCTTGTAGAATTTTTATGTCCATCTAATCTTTATTTACAGAGATAGAAGATGTTCCAATCCATGTAGAATAATAATTCTAATATCAAATAGGAGTCATAATTAAAATCCAAGCAGGAGTTTTAATTTTAATTAAAGTCCAGATCCAATTAGTTTACATTTAATTACATGTGTATTTCTAGAACTTCAATTACAATTACAGTTAAGTTTACAACTTTTATAGTAAATACAAGTAAGTACAAAACTTTATTGTAACTACAATTAAGTCCAAAACTATTATAATTACCGTAATTAAGTTCAATTACTTTATTGAACTACCATAGGGGCCTAATCAGACATATATTTTCCAAGCAATAATAATTATATCCTGTCTAGTCGACCCTATATCACCAAATCTAATTATTAGTCTTTGGTTTTTCCACTATAGGCAAATGACTGAACTCTTGGAATATATAAGATCACAGAAGTCAATAAATTTGTAATACTTTCCTTTGACTTGCAGTATATGTATTTTATCCCCATCTGAGATTCGATAATTAGGTACGAGCATAAAAGGACCGTTTTGCTCCTCTAATTATTTTCACTAACTTAAGCACCATTTTCTTCAACAGTCATGTGAACAAATCACATATGTCGAAATTTAGTCGTCGCTAAATATCTAGCTCAAATTTTAACCATTCAACAGAAAAACTTAAGTAGTCACTCTACCTATTTTTTAGGACGACGGTTCCCATACGAATTCAGGTTATCTACTTCGCTCATTGTCAAGTTCTCAATTTATCGAGATATTTGATCAATCAAATTGATCTCATCCATTGATGATTCACAGAACCATTAAAATCATGAAAAGATATACATAACTTTGTCAAGGAATTTAGATGAAATACACAGTGGTCAAGTGGAATTTAATTCTCCGTACGGTCATGCTATAGAATTAAACTCAACACGTAGTCCGTTCAATACACTCCAAGTGTACTAGTGTCATCTATTTAACTATTTATGTGATAAAGACAAATCACAAACCCGAATAGTGAATCGAAAAATACTTCAACCTTCCAGTACAAGGTGCCAATACTTATACATAGGTAGTGAACAAATTATTTATGATCAAAATATAAGTTGTGTCACATTGCAGTTCTCAACGTAAGTACCCAACTTATATTATCTCAAATGATCATAGACACTTTAATTCGCATGTTTAAGAAATAAATACAATAAATGAAATAAAAATAGTTTTATTTAATATAAGAACATTGTTATTTTTACATCAGTAAAAATATACTATATGGGCACACAACCCATTATACCCATCTCTTGAATCCATCGCTCTCTCCTCCAACCGCAATAAGGTAACGATCCCTTGACACTACTTCAATGTAAAACAAAAGGGGGGCCAAAACTCACTAATTCTCTTCGACGATTATTGCATTTTATGATTAAAAGACCATTTGTGTATAAAATATAGACTATATTCATCCATCAATTTTTTGGTGTTTGATTTTTTATTTTTGATTTTCGATGGGTAGCGATTGGTGGTTTAAGGTTGTGGTGGAGGCTATGGTAGACTGTCGTTTGGGTGGAGGCTACGATTTAAGGTGGCGGTAGGTGGGGCTATTCTGGTTTAGTTCTGGCATGAGGTTTCATTACTTTCCTTTTCCTTTCTTGATTTTTTAGAATTATTTTTACTTATTTTATATGGTAATATTTTAAAGTTGTCATTTTACCCTCCACTTAATTGGTCAAAAATGTCAAAATCTATTTTTTCTTGGTCAGCTGACAGTAGATTAGACGATTTTCATTCATTTGGACTCCAGCTGCAATATTTTGAAAGGTTTGGGATGACAATTGCAATAAATAAAAGGAAAGGAGAAAGTTTGCAACTGTTTGAAAGGTTTGGAAGTGCAACTGCAATTATCCCATTTTTATCTATTGAATATGTGACCCAAAGTTCAATGTTGATTTTGTGTTTTGGTTGAAAAATGAGTTAAAAAGATCAAAATTGACAATTAAAGTTTGGAGCAGCAACTGGGCGTTTGGGTTCCCAAACGGGACACCAAGGCGCTAATTGGGATGAAAAATTGGATTATTTACCGAAATCCGACACTAGGATTCCATTGGAAGAGTTGGTTTGCAACTCGCTTCACATTCGAGCTCTGGGCATCGCTCGCCTACCACTTGAGCGGTAGTGTTATTCAGGAAAATATTGTTTCCTTATTTTTAGCTCGTTTTTTATTTTGTTTCCAACCATAACATATTTTTTGGGTCCTTTATATAGTCCACGACTTGTATGGCTTTCATATGAATTTTAGAGAGTTAGAATTGTATTAGTTACACAATATTCTTTGTATTTCTTTCCATAATTAATAAAAATCTTCATTCCACAGCCATATTATTGTGTTATCCTTATATGGTGATCATTTCTTCAAATTGTATCATTCATCTTGCTTATTATTAAAAATTGGTATTGTTTGTCGATTACATAGTCCTTGTTAATTCGATTACAAGTGGTATTAAAGTCAAGTTCGTTGTTTTTCGCAATATTTCATTTCTTTTTTGGGATGGTAACCATGAAATATATTATTCAACTTTTTTATCGCAATATAAGATATTCGTTGTGACAGTATAAGCAATGCTCGCTCAAATCAATTTAGACGATGCTTTAATGGGATTTAACAAGATGCCCTCAAATTGGTCGATTGAGAAGAGATAATGTAAGGATCAAACGGCTCTATCATAGATTCATCTTCATTTTTCGAATAATATTCTTTAGAACGTTTTGAAGGAGAAAACTACAACTGAATTATGATTAAAGCTGGAGCAATTGTACATGACTAAGAGTCTAACTAATAAATTGCATATGAAGTAGTGTTTGTATTTCACTACAAGACAGGAGGTACATCATTTGAAGAAGACCTTGCTGTCTTTAAAGAAATCGTCACTGGTTTCGAGGTAAAATACAATGAAGAAGATTTGGCCTTGATTATACTGTGGTTGTTACCTGCTTCGTTTATATCATTTAGATATACGATTTTATATAGTCGTGATACTCTCACCATTGAAGATGTGTACGATACTTTGTTTTTAAAGGAGAATAGAGATGAAGAATGTCTTCTTGTTCATGGTGGTCACAGAAGGTGTTCATTCTAGCAAGGGGCCTTCTACAAAAACATTTAGAGTTGATTCTGTTTCAGGGCGTGTTTCGACCTAGGTTGGCAATTTTTGAATTAATTGTGATTATATTGCTCGTGGTAATAATTCGAGCAATTTTTATATTTGAGGTGATTCTGTTGAGTAGTGTTTGGATTCAATTAATTGTGTTTGTCCTAGTGGACTTTGTGAAAGAGGAGAATTTTTGTTGGAGAGTGCTTTGTTGAAGAGCCATGAGTTTATTTCTTGCAGTTGAATGTCTCCTGGTGGAGAAATTTTGAAGATCTACTTGTGTCAATGTGAAGATTTGTTGAATATGTGACCCAATGTTCAACATTGATTTTCTGTTTTGGTTTAAAAAGGAGTTAAAGAGGGATCAAAGTTGACAAGTGAAGTTTGAAGCAGGTATTGGGCGCTTGGGTGCCCAAATGGGGCGCCGGCACCAATCAGGATGAAAAATCGAATAATTTACCAAAACTCAACGTTGGGGTACCGTTGGGAGCACTGATATACCGCTCACTTCCCGCTTGAGTGACCGCTTGCCAGCGTTTGTCTACCACTCAAACGGCAATGTTATTTGGGGAAATATTATTTCCTTATTTTTGGTTCCTTTTTCTTTTTTTTTTTATCTTTTTTTCCAACCATAACATATTCTTTTGAGTCTTATATATAGTCCTCAACTTGTATGACTTTCATATGATTTTGAGAGAATTAGAATTGTATTAGATAAACAATGTTCTTTGTTTTTCTCTCCATTATTATTAAAATCTTTGTCCTTCTGTCATATTATCGTGTTCTCCTTATATTGTGATCACTACTTCAAATTGTGTCATTCATCTCGCTTATTATTTCGTGTGTCGATTACATCATTCTTGTTAACTCGCTAACATTATCGCTAGTCTTCATTTTTTTTTTAATAGCGTAGGATAAAATTTCTATCCAAGAAAATGCTTTCCAGTGCTTATTAGTTTTCTTTTTCAATCGTAACAAATTAACCATTATGATCTGTTATTTCCCGACAAATATATTGAAGACACTGTGCCAAAAGGTTCAAATAGTCGATAAGACCACAAGAAAAGAAATATGAACAGGGGACCAATTGGCCTTCCAGATATTCAACATAATTCAATACCATAAGAACTTTCTTGCCCAATGGAGCCATTGTAAGAACAAATGAACACATTTTCATTCTACTCCTCCGGCTCTCAAAATTTTACCCTAGAAGGTCGATTTGTATCTCCAGTACAATGATGAATCGTTTAAAAAATTGTGCCACATAAGAAAAAATAGTCGGCGTCTAAAATATTCCTCTTTTACGCATGCTTATAAGAACTCCGTCAAACTAAAATTATTATTTTATTTCTAAATTTATATATCATATCAAAATCTAAACGTAATTTGTTTTATCTAAAGAAACCGAACATGGCCAACAAGTATACCTAATGCAACCATATGAAAATTATCAGCTATTTCTATAGTTTTATGATTTTAATATTATCCTATAGGTTTAGATTTTTTATTTTTTTATTTTTTAAGTCAAAGTTTGATTATGGTAGATTTCAATTAATATTTTAAGTTATGATTTTACTATGGTAAAATTAAATTTCCTCGTACAATAATTCCGTTACACTGTATAATAGAACCATTCATATCTTTTCTCATTTTATCTGTGAACAAGTTTCACAGTTGACCTAAACTTTCCGACACAAGTCTCTCTCCTGTCGCATTTGGCGGTGTGATTGACGGGAAACAACTGGGAAGAAATTGGAGTTTGGTCCACGCGTTTGGAATTTAAAAACTGCAAAAGTTGATGGACAGATCAGTTCTGCATTTTCTCATACCCCATTCATTCAATTATATTGAATTTAGAACAACTGTCCCCACTACGATTTCACATTCAGAAATTTATAGAAGAAAATCCAATAATTATGTTAGTTTTAGCTAAGTTCATACCCAATTAAAAATTCCTTTGAACAAAAAGCGAGTCAAGTCAGAAAGAAAGGCTAACTCAGTCAAACGTACCAATTTGTTCAAGTCCAAACTCAGCTATTTTCAGACGTAAGATGCTGTTTACTGCTCTATTCGCCAACCAGCTTGAGTACGAAGTCAAAATTTGGAATCTATAGTATTTTCAGTCATATTATACCAAAATCTTGTATTTGATTTGTAATTTACATCTGCCCTGTTTCTGTAAAAAATTTATTTGGCCTTTATGGCTGTTGAATTTTCTTGAAGCGGCGTTGCAAATGATTTCTGTTTGATTTATAAAGTCTATCCTGCAGCAAAAGCAATTTTAATGGAGTCTTGTGATTCTTTGCCAGATTACCCGAGGGCCACAACCAATTCTGATGGAAAGAAAGAAAATTCTCCTGTAAGTTCAAGTTCTTGAAATTGATTTTGATTCCATTTTCATGTATATAAAGCATTAATTCCATTATTTTAGATTCTGGGTATTTGAAAACTATGATGATCTAAAGAAAAAAACTTAAATTCCTAGAAACAGTAGTACTTGTACATATCGTATGAGTTTAATAGTAGAACACCTTGTTGGCATTATCAAGATTTTATATATTTTTACGCTTATTGATTATTATGTAGTTGGGATTTGAGTGGAATACTAATCTTGAGACAGAATAGCTAGCTGTTGGACAATATCTAAGATTTAGAGTTTTCTATGATAGGTGTCATCAGTGTGGAAGTGAATGAGATGGAACCCTTTCATTGAGTTCTTCAACTCGTGGATCGGAAGTTAATGGACTGCCAGATAAGTACCGGGATACCGGAATCAAGAACAGAACTAACAAGAAGGCTCTGAAAAATTTTAGGAATCTAAAAACATTCAGGAGAAGGGCTAGATCAAGAGCCGGTGATTGGATTTTTATGGATATGTCTGATGATGTAGTAACACCTCAACCGAAATCTTTGCTCCAAGTATCAGATGAAACACCGCGTTACATGCAGGCAACTAGTTCTTCCAAAGGGAAAAAGGCAAAATTTCAGGATATTCACCCAAATTCTGAATTTTGTTTTGATAATAGTGATCGAAGTAGTTCACATTCTTCACAATCGAATGCGGCTTCTCTCAGTGTTGAATCTATGCAAACTTCATCGACTGCTTTGAACCTTAGAAATATGAAAATTCTAGTAAAGAAGATAAGTTTCAAGCCCAAGAGGTCTTCGTTGAAGTATTCTGAAGTTTCTCAGGATGTAAATGTTGATAGAGCAACATGTTCTTCCACACTCAAGGACTCGAAGTTTGCCAAACGTGTGGAGCTTGTTCCCGGGGAAACTGAACCTGAAAAGATTTCCGTAATGAAAGTGTGTCGATACCATCACTGTTCTCTTCATGGACACTGTGACGAGGCCCATGATACTGTGCATCCACAAAAGCACTTCTTGTACAATAGAAGACGATCGTTGAAGAAACAAAAGAGCATGAAACCCAAATCCAAGTCTACACCTGTGACAAAACATTCTAGAGATAGAAGGAAAGATCTTCAGAGATGGCAAATGATTTCTAATGTACGGCCATTGGCGCAAGGAGAGAGTGACAGTGTAGCCACCTCTTATGTTGATAATGAGGGGGATACCTCTAGTTCGTGTGCATTAGAAGTAAAAATGAATGAAACATCTTGCCTCCGTGCTTCGAATGTTGTGGATTCTGGTGCGGAGATCAATACTAAACCAAAAACTTGGTTATTTGGAGATGTGTACAACGGTATTCAAGAGTCCGATCTTGTCGAAATTGCATTTGGTGAAACATCATACCCTGAGGAAAGTTACAAGGAGAGTCTTAATGGAGTCAAGAATTATGTTATACAGGAGCAAGGAATTGTTTGTTTGAAGTGCTCTTGCAACAAAAGACAACCAAATGAGTATAAAAGAACTGCTCATGTAGACTTCCCACACCATCGAGTTCCAGACTCAAATCTTGGGAATGGGTACAATCATGAGACCCGTCAAAGTGGAGCTGCTGATTTTTCTGATACACATGCATCTGCCATTTCTTTGAAACTAGATGTACAAATCAGTGCCCAAAATAAGGATACTACAACTTCCATTCGAGGAGAATGTGATTTTACTGCATCTGACATGTCGAATGCATTAACTCCAGACAATTTTGATGAAGTTACAGAAAGTAACAAGGTCATCTCACCAGCTTCAGATAATACCCGTTTTCATGAAGAAAACAAACCTTTGTTCAGCAAAGTTAGGCATATCAGTATGTGGAACTTGATACATCAACATATGGCAGAAAGTGTGGCTGCAGAGTCTGTAAACCAGCCACTTCACGGTGTTGATGTTTCCAATGTATTGCCTGCAAAAGAAAGTTTACAACTGCGCACGGATTTTTCCAGTTCTGATATGGGCACACTGAACAGCTACCGTGAAACTCAAGATGTTGAAGTCCGCAAGCTTTTTGCAGTAAAGCTAGTCCGAGATGCAATTGAGAAGATTCTTCTTCCAGAAGTTCAAGACCAGACATCCGATGATCAGTCAATGACAAGCAACTCCACTCACGAACACGAACTCTTCGAAAAGAATCAAGATGAAGGTGTGGAAAACTCCTCTCTCTCTCTCTCTCTCTCTCTCTCTATATATATATGTGTGTGTGTGTGTGCGCGCGCGCGCGCTCGCGTCCATGCACATGGATGTGTTTTTATTAGTGTGAGTGGGTGTGGGTGTTTGAGGGATGGGGTGCTTTCATTTTCTTTTTTAAACTCACAGGTAGAATACTAATGATCTCCATTTCCACAGGTTGTGTACAAGAAAGTTCCAGAGAATATGAGCCTGATAAGGGGGAGGGCAATGCACCAGCTGATCTGAAGGAGGTAGGTGTCGCCAATACTGATATTTCTGGTAAAAAGATAGTGCAAACTGATAAAAAGTTTGGAAGCCAATCTCAGAAGAAAGCACCAAAACATTGGAGTAATCTTAAAAAATGGATTTTACTTCAAAGATTCATCAAAGAGTTAGAGAAATTGAGGAAATTTAATCCAAGGAGCCCGAGCCCACAGCATCTGCCTTTGAAGCCTGAACCTGATTCAGAAAAAGTCAACTTGCGGCCTCAAACAGTGGATGAGAGGAAGAAAGCAGAGGAGTGGATGCTTGATTATGCACTGCGCCAAGCAGTCAGTCAGCTTGCCCCTACTCAGAAAAGAAAAGTGTCTTTGCTAGTAAAAGCCTTTGAAACAGTGGTTACACCGAATGGAGATAATAGCCAAAAATTTGCTGGCATTACCCATGAAGTGGACGGGTCTCTTCGTAAAGAAAATGGCGAAGACAAACAGGCCAAAGAAATAGTTGAATTGAAATCTGATAATGGTGAAATAGCAATTGAACACAACTTACAGGGAATTCAAGAGGATTCAGTTGTTTGTTTAAACTCCAAGTTTCGCACTGGTAATTTCCTACCAACCACTGGGGAAAAAGAGACCAAAAATCCAGATTACGGAAGCAGTGAATCCAAAAATTTGATTCTAGAGGGTAATGGATTATCAACTGAGGATACTATTTCATCAGCTGTTCATAGTGGTACGCTCAATCTAGAAACGAAAGTAATGGTTGAGGCTGATCAAGATGCTGCGCAAGAACTCAGAGTATTTCAAGAAGTTAACAAATCTGATAGCAAAGATTCGGAGACAGAGAATGGGTCACACAATATCCAGTTGGAAAGGCAAAACTATATCAGAATGTGGCATTCGATATATCAGCATGTGGTATCTGGTATTGCTGCAAAAGTTGGAAGCCAACTTCTTGATGGAACAGATGATGAGGAAGTAGAAGATTGCAATGAATTGCCTAAAGTAAGCAATGGTGATTATTTCCCAAAATCTGATTTTGACCCGGGCAAGGAAAATCGTGTTCCTAGCCATTTGAATGGTGCATTCACCAAAACTGATGCGGTCAAACTCGTACAAGAGGCAGTTGATGAGATCCTTCTTCCAGAAGTTCAAGACGACTCATCTGATACGCAATCAGTTACAAGTGACTTTAGTCCAGACCAGGAGATCTCAGAAAGTCTTAACCAAGAAAACAAGATGCAATGTACAACATGTGAAGGTGGAATTTCAGTTGGTCAAGAAGACCAGAAACTAAAGTCGGCCAGAAAAACCGAGTCACTGAAATCCAAGAACTGGAGCAAGCTGAAAAAACTAATCCTCCTCAAGAGATCCACAAAAGCATTAGAGAAGGCAAGGACACTTGACCTGCGACCACCATGGCACCACTCGGTTATGCCTGATACTGAACAAGAGAAAGCTGACTTGAGGCATCAAATGATGGACGAGAGAAAAAAGGCTGAGCAATGGATGCTAGACTATGCAGTTCAACACATTGTCACGAAACTAACCCCAGCTCGGAAAAGAAGGGTGTCAATGCTTGTTGAAGCTTTTGAAGCAGTTGTTCCACTTCCAGAGAAATTAACTCCTTGAAGATTCCAATCAAGAATATCTATGCCAGGCCATTAGTTGTGCATAAAGGTAAGCATGATTATTTTAGTATTAGTGATTGTATGCATTCATTCAAGTACTTGCTTATTTCCAATTTTGACTGACAAAAAAAGTATTCATTTTAGAACTTACAAATTTTTTAAGCTTAGCTAAGCATGCAGTACACAAAGTGATAGAGTTGGCAAAAACACAACCTTGCAAAAGCACTAAAATCAACTATGACATTTGCAATTGAGAAACACGAAAGAACTGTTATAATGACTATTAACAATAAAAATAGGTATTTTAGTCTTCTACAATCAATATTCTGCAAGTAAAGCACTTTGTAATAACTTTAATCAAACTATTCTTTCTGAAATTGATCATCTCAATTACTTCAATGCAGATGCTTCAAGGATGACGTCAAGTGCCTCCGGGAAATAAATGGGTTAGTTCTT
>CAIGRR010473448.1:0-13758 GCA_903798365.1 Fraxinus sp. 1973-6204 | reverse complement strand
GAGGTCAGGAGTCGACTAAAATAATATATTTTGGAAGCATTAATGTGCGTGAATGACTGAGAAGACGCTCATTATCAACTGCAAGATAAATATGTCGAAATTGCATTGAGTCAAGTAAATGATATTTAATTTAACCATATTCATCACAAAATCTTATTTTAATACCTTTATAATTTTTTTAAAAAAATGTACATGTAACAAGCTGTTCGTGTACAATTTTTAACTCCACCTATTCGAAAATTGAAATTGAAGTAGCTGGTCCCAATCTCGAATAAAAGAGGAGGGTTTATCTTTTTTTTATTATTATTATTTTAAAAAAGGAAAATGTTTTGAAAAATATATATTTAAAAAAATATTTAGAAAATGTGTGAGTGTGTACACACTAGATCTAGTATATTGTATAGTGTGTGTAAAAGAAAATTGACGAGCCGAGTACCCATTTTGGGCTCGCCTCGTGGTAGACGAGCCACTAGCTAGGCTTGTGCGAGCATGAGCCAAGCTCGTGTGGCTAAGGGCCGAGCCGAGCCCACCCCTATCTCGACCCATCCCATTATCAAGAGTACACTCTCGCTGGAAGAAACTTCATCTAGTTCCTCTTGACAAATGTAACACATACGAGATTAATTGTGCATCATTATTTGAGATGATTCATAAGCGTTATCAAGATAATAATGATCATGTGAAGGCAGAAATCCTATAGAAATTGAAAGAAACTGCTAGTCTCGTTCTACATCATTAGTTGAGCTATAAACCAAAACTAAGACAAATGGTCGTCCGTCTCGAAATATAAGCTATATCCACTCGTCGAAACTCATCATATTTTGATTTGATGCTATATGGATAAGATAATATATTACAACAACTGGATAGTTCCATTACACCTTTAAGTCAGCCTACACTATCAAGTCAGCCTCCAATTCGACAAAAAACAAAAGGTGTATAGAGCACGTGGATCAAAGCACATGGCTTATTTGGATTCATTTGCTATTTGTTTGAGACCTTACATAGTTGGTGTGAAGGATGTAGCCCCAGATGGTAATTGTCATTTTCGAACTGTAGCTAATATTATAGGTATAGGTGAAAGAGAATCAGCCTTTGGTTAGAAAAGACCAAATAGAAAAAACTTGAATCTCATTTTGATGATTACTCTAAACTTTATAGAAATGTTGATATGGTCCATGAGTTGATTCATTCACTTTCACATTTAGATGGTTCCGCAAGTCGTGAGTATTAGATGACCAAGCCGACTATGGGTCATGTTATTGCTTTAGAATATAAGGCTATTCTTGTTCACTTGAACCGACACAATGTCTTACATTTCTTCCACTTTGGGATGAACCACTTGCAATCGCATCCCATAGGATTGTTGCAGCTGGATTTGTCAATAGTTGCCATTTTGAATATAATGTTTTCTCCATAGAATTAATTAGCATTATAAGAAAGTTGATGTTAATATAGTGATTTTTTTTTTAAAAAATTTGGATTTTTGATATAGTGATTTTTTTTTTAATTGTATTAGAGATGTAATTAAAATGGGATGAATATATAAAATTTGTGTAGATATATAGGGCGTATCTGGTGATGCTTCTAAGTTGATTATAATTGAATTTCAGACTGTTGATTTATTTTCCAACAAATGGAATGACTTCCGTGTTAGTCCTTTTTTTTCTTATGTGCCCTCAATTTCATTTTGCATACATCCGCACAAACCACCATACCTACCACACTAATTTCCCATCCTCCACACCCACGTGTTTCCCCTTCCCATCCTCATCCGCAACAGGAAGCTCGCAGACTATAGTCATCTGAAATGGGTCGCCAACCAAATAATAAAACCGGTCTACATCTGTGATTTTTAGCCGGCCCTAAGGACGGATTGTCCCAGCTCCATAATATTTCTTTCTGAACTCACCATCCCCCCATTTTTTGACGGCAGCAGGCAAAAATTCGATCGATTTACGCACCTACTACACACATCTTCCACCTTTAATCTCGCGTGATCAGGTTTTCCCTCTTCGTTCACCATTAAAAGCCACGTTCCTCGACTTTCCAACAACACATTGTACCCAGTATCACATTTTCACAGGCCATTTTTGTTTCGATTGGGTGTGTTCGTTTCACAGTGCATTGAACCCGCTAGAGAAGCACCTCAACTACAAGATATCACCAGGGTAAATCATGGATATGTTCCTTTCTCCGGTAGGTGCACTGCCTTTTTACATTTTACATTCAACTCAAACATATTCCCGAACTTTGATGTTCTACTTATGTAAAAAATGTAATTTTCTGTAATTTGCTGCAAACGGGTTATCATCCGAAGTCCTCCACCTCCAANTGGATATGTTCCTTTCTCCGGTAGGTGCACTGCCTTTTTACATTTTACATTCAACTCAAACATATTCCCGAACTTTGATGTTCTACTTATGTAAAAAATGTAATTTTCTGTAATTTGCTGCAAACGGGTTATCATCCGAAGTCCTCCACCTCCAACGGTCCTCCTGTTCAAAGTCAGTTGGGGCCCCGTAAGAATGCACAATGGAATTCATATGAGACAAACATCTTCATCGCTGTCGCGAGTCCGTCATCACTGATGGACATAGGAATGGGAGGTGCTTCACCCAACACGGCTAGGAGATACTTATTCACTTTTCAACACCAATTTCGACAACAATTGGAACAAGCAACAGCTCAAAAATCGATGGGATGCCCTCTGCATGAAACACAAGAGATTGGAAATATTGTTCAACAACAGTGGCATCTCATAGACCCGTCGACTGGCAAGATTGGCACCTCGGAGATATGGTGGGCTCGAAAGATTAAGGTACCGTCATTTCATAAATCTCCAGTCAATGCTCACGTTTCTATGCTTGACTGATACGGTGTTGTAGGTTCTCAATTTGTATCATTGGTTAACGACATTAGTTAGTAGGCTCTGTTTTCGTTTAGGGAACGTAGCAATCGATTGATAAATAACATAACCATTATCTGCGTTATGGGTGTTTTATTGATGTATAGTTATTTCTTACTTATCAGAGTTGTGATTTTGCGGAACATATAGTTCTTAGCCAAGTGCTTGATTTTATGCTCATGTTCTACATCTGTTTGAAATACTCCACTGATTTTTCGTCCCCATTTCTGGAATTTTCTTCACAATTGGCTTCCATTTTTGTATATGTAACTGCTTTTCATTTATGTGAAGAACTTGTGAAAACCTTTCTGTTTGTATTGACAAAGGAAAATAAAGAATACAAAGAATTTAAGGACAAAGATTGTTAAAATGTGTGTCAATAAAAGGCTCTATACGGGGACGTTTTCAACTGCGATAAGTATGCAGTCACATCTATAAAGCTATGTTGAACTGGCTTCACGATATTCAAAGAAATTGGTCTTGAAGATCACCGTGATGAGATCCCAATTGATGTGGAGAGCAGCGACTCGGGCGGAGAACCCGAACCAGCTGTAGCAAGCATGGATGTGTCCGGCCCGCACAGTGGGGATAAACGAAAAGCATCCAGAGATCAAGCTAAGGAGAAGAAGAAGCTTTCAGCTCGGGACATGTCCTACTCTATGGATCGTACGACCACAGCCAATGAGAACGTTGCTACCAAAATTGACAACTTCATTGGACCTTCTGTGTCGGACCCGAAGACATGCATGAAGGAGTTATTAGCAACGAGTTAACTGAAAAAAAAAATGTATCTGTGCTACTGGACGTGCACTTTCCTCTTCCAAAAACGTAATAAGGAGATACTGAACATGCAAGATGATGTGAACGAAAAGTTCGAGTGAATTAAGTAGAGCTGACATGAATATAGGAAAGCACAGCCTCGATGACAGCTACGTTTGAGTGGGTTGCGTGGACATCTGTTTCACTTTTTATTACCGTTTTTGCTATTTGGTTATGTTTACATTTATTACGTTTGAGGTGAAAACATTTTCTATTTTAATTTGTATGATGAACTGTTGCCTACATTTTTCATGTGCAATCTAAAAACTGTTGCTTATGTGCATGTCTATTATTTTGATTCGTATAGATTTTGAGTAGGCTTGCAAACAAAAGCTGCAGTTGGATGTATGTTTTAATTTAGGTGAAACAAGTACTCATGTACAAAGTACGGGTCACGTCACTCACATCTTTCACTACACATGAGCAGTTTTTGGAGGGAAAAACTTCTAAGTACTCATCATTCCATTTGCCTATAAAAGGCAACGCATATCAACATAATTTTACGTACTTACAAAAGCATAGTCTTGGATCTCCTATTACAGAGTGGTGATATGGCACATTTCGATATCAATTGTGCCTTGCAGCCGTCATCCAATGCCGAGGATGAACTTGACAATGAGGCATTTACGGAAAAGCTACGGATGGAAATTATGGAGTGGTTTCAATACTGTCACATCAGTGAGGTTACTGTAAGTAACTACTATCGTGAACTAAGATGTCGTGTTTCTCGATATCTATTCGCTTAAAACGATCATATGTTCATGCTGGATGCTATGACTGTAGCCCTCAACAATGCTACACAGAGTTCTACATGTATCCTGCGATGCTGCGATCATTTGCGCATATGCTTCGAGATACAGAATTCATTATCGGACGTAAATGAATTCTGATACAGAATGTACTAGCGGCATGTGATTTCAATTTATGTTTCACATTTGTGCTTACTGGTACAACGGGGAACTCTCATGATGCTAGAATCTTGGCTAGGACTATACACAACCCCAAGATGGACTTCCCGAAATCGGTACCTGGAAAATATTATATGGTTGACTTGGGGTTCGCGCATCGACCTAGGTACATGGCGCCCTATAAGGGTTCAAATATATTGTACCATTTTCAACAATTTTACAACGGGGTCACCGGTCGTAGGCGTAACTTTCGAAATGCACAAGAAAAGTTTAATTTCAGGCACTCGTCGTGCAGGAACGTAATCGAATATGCGTTCAGCGTGTGGAAAAGTCGTTAGAAAATACTCGATCGTATACCGAGTTATAATTTTAAAGTGCAGCTGTTGTAATTGCAACTATGGGCGTTCACAACTTTCTTTGAAGAGTAGGCTGGTCGATGAAGCATTTACTAGAGTGGAGATGGACCCCAACGCAGTAGAGGTGGAGCTCCTGGAGGAACGGGACGAAGTTACAGCTGAAACCCAACAAAATGAGTGGAATATGTTCAGAGATTACTTGGCACAACAACGTTGACATTTTATTTTTGATTCAGAATTAGACTGAGATTGGTCACACGGTGTTTTCCCAACAAGAAAGCGATGTCCTTGTGTGCAACGCATTTGTTGTGGCGAAAAGATCACAAAATATTTCAACAAAATTTCCATTTTCACGTCAATAACGAATATTGTTGCAAAATTTTACGCCTAAAATGCTACATGTGAAGCCACAACTTTTGTCTGGTGGGAACGCATAATGTGTGCATAAATTGATTAATTTTGAATGATCAAATAGATTTTCAGACTTTCCAACGGAAATGGGGTTCAAACAAGGGCAAATATGACATTTAACCTTGTTGTTTTGCATTCAAGGACAAAGAACATTGCACGTGGGCCTGGCTGAAAATGACAGGAAAATAGTTTATGGATTTTCAACAATCACGCCCCGACAGACACACAGTGTTTAAATGAATGAATTTAATAAAAAAAACAATATTAGAATGTGACGAGGATAACAATAGTAATTTTTTAAAATTTTAATATTTTAGTAGGGATGAAATATATAAAAAATGTGGATGTAAATAGTTGTACCATTTGTTTGTTATCTCCAACGGATATTGAATTGGCTCATCGTTTCTTGATAGATTTTATGATTTGGAAGTGATTTGAGAGGTGAGAGAGATATTCCCCAATATTTTGCCCAAGTTCTTGATTTATTAAATATGAAATTGGATTTCAAAAGACTTTCAATCAAAAAAGGAAAGTTGTATTCGCATCATGCATGGTTATGTCTCTGTGCAGTTGTTAGTATTTTTAACATATCTTTCTCTTACAATATCTGATTAAGACGATTCGGAGTTAGTTGAAAAGTTAGCTCAAATGGTTACAATTATTCTAGAAATATTATATTTTCAATTCGAACGTTTTCTATGCGAAAAAATTGATTTCAATCCGAGGCTTAAAATTTAAAGTATATTTATGGGATTGGAAATTGATTTGTGAAAATCTTTGACTATATTTCATTCATCTTACTTCTAATTGAATCCAATTGAATTAGTATATAATTCATCCAAATCAACAATAAATACCACAAAGTGGCATTACACTTTCTTTGCATGAGGAAAGTGGCAAGTTTGATTTTACCTGGAGCTGAAATCTGATATTTCATTTTTCGTGTTTTTCTTTTCTTTTGTTTATGAAAATGCTACACGCTTTCACAGAACGTGTGCATATACCCATCCATACCATTCCAAATGTTCAACTTAAATCTTTATTTTATAGAACAAAGCTATTTGCTTGTAATTAAATTGGAAAGAAATTATTTGACACTATTTTTAAGTTTTCAATTTTGAAAATTTTAATAAATTGATTAGGATTTGTTACAAATGTGAAATTAAAATAAATTCTTCATTGAGGTTTGTGTCTTATAAATTTTATTATATTTATCCTGATATCTCTTATTAGCTAGTCAATGTTTTCGAAGCGACAACTCATTAATTTCATGCATTTGAACATAAAGATTCATGAGGCTTATTAAGAATTATAAAGTGTATAAAATTTAGTCCTTGTTTGATGGATATTAAAATTCGATTTTGAGCAGATTTTGATAAAAATTAATGAAATGTGTAATTAAAAAGTTGTGAATCCCTCGTTATTCTATTTTTTGTATATGCATTCTAGGGATGTCTAATTCCCTCGAATCGTACTACCGTTTATTAATCTTGTATTATTTCATTTTCATTCGCTCGAATTTCTTCCGCTTCATCAATTTTGTTGGGATCCTCATTTTCTTCTTAAAGAAAGGGAGAAAGACCTTCAAAGGTAAAAACAATATATAAAAATTATAAAGATAGCTTAATGTTATTTTTTTTTAAAAAACAAACTAATACTACCTAATTTTCCACAAAAGATAATATTAGATATTACATATTGTTTACCATTTTAATGCTGAATTCTGGATTTACAAATTTTGCTTCAAAAAATTCCTTAGGAAAAAAATTTAAATGCACCCTACAATTTGAGGTCCAACTTCCGTTTGACTCGGATTTAGAAAGTTTCATGTAAACCCTAGTTCGAATTTTTATGGGTTGTTTGATTAGATTACACAAATTAACACTCCGCCGCCCACCAAAACAGAAAAAGGTTTACAATAAAAAAGGTTGTGTTTGATTGTCAGTATTTCTACAAAAAATGTGTTTTTTTTTCCGCATAATTTCCTACTTTTGTCTCGTTTGATTGAAATATTTTTCATTTCCACGAAAAATATTTTCTACTTTTGATCACGTAACCATATTTTCCTTAAAAATTAGAAAAAAATTGTCTTTAGAAAAGAGATAGTTTTTATTTTTGGTTATACTACAAGTACATAACCATTTACCTAATATGTGCCATAATTGTCAATTATGGCACACATTAGGTAAAATATTATGTACAACAAGAATAATCCTTTTATTTTTCGCAATTCATTCACTCTCTCTATCTACCTACTAATAAAGACAATTATGGCACACATTAGGTAAAATATTATGTACAACAAGAATAATCCTTTTATTTTTCGCAATTCATTCACTCTCTCTATCTACCCACTAATAAAAATAGATTAGTATAATATTTTTAAGGTCAAAATCTAAATTAATCAAACACTTAAGATTAGAGATGACAATGGGGCGGGACACCCTCGTCCCGCCCCGCCCACCACTCCCCTACCCCGTCCCGTGCCCCGCCCCACCTTAGACAGGGTGGGGCGGGTTCGGGGCGCGGGCTGTCCCATTTCCTGCCCCGTTTATTTTATTTTTTTTCAAAAATTTCCAATTAACAATTTTTTTTTAAAAAAAATTGTAATTAATTATTATTTTTTTATTCTTCACGGACCGGGTTTGGGGCACTTCGGGGCGGGGCACCTCTTCCCCGCCCCGCCCCACCAACCCGTCGGGCGGGGCAGCTCTGGGGCGGATTTTTTTGCCATCACAACTTAAGATGCGTTTAATTGTCAATATTGTTTATGAAAAATGTTTTTTCTACCCAAACTTCTACTTTTGTGCTGTTTGATTGACATTTTTTCCTACATTTTGTCATGTTATCATGTTTTTTTTCTCAAAATCATGGAAAATATTTTTTCTTTAGAGGGAGTGGGATTTTATTTTCCAAAGAATTCACTCTCTTTCTCTCTCTTATCTATCATCTCTCTCATCAACTTAAATCTTTATTTTATGTTGATTTTTTTTTTATACTTCGAGCAGTTTAATAGTTTGAGGTTTGAACAAAGCTATTTGCTTGCAATAAAATTGGAAAGAAATTATTTGACACTATTTTTAAATTTTAAATTTTGAAAATTTTAATAAATTGATTAGGATTTGTTACCAATGTGGAATTAAAATAAATTCTTCATTGAGGTCTGTGTTATAAATCTTATTATATTTATCGTGATCTCTAATTATCTAGTCAAATTTTTCAAAGCGACGACTCATTAATTTCATTCATTTGAACAAAAAGATTCATGAGGCTTATTAAGAATTATAGTGTATAAAATTTAGTCCTTGTTTGATGGATATTAAAATTAGATTTTGAGTAGATTTTGATAAAAATTGATGAAATGTGTAATTGAAAAGTTTTGAATCCCTCGTTATTCTATTTTTTGTATATGCATTCCAGGGATGTCTAATTCCCTCGAATCGTACAACCGTTTATTCATCTTGTATTATTTCATTTTCATTTGATTGAATTTCTTTCGTTTCATAAACTTTGTTGGGATACTCATTTTCTTCTTAGAGAAAGGGAGAAAGACCTTCAAAGGTAAAAACACTATATAAAAATTATAAAGATAGCTTAATGTTATTAGATATTACAAATTGTTTACCATTTTATTGCTGAATTTTGGATTTACAAATTTTGCTTCAAAGAATCCTTGGGAAAAAAATTTAAATGCACCCTACAATTTCGTTTGACTCGGATTTAAAAAAAAAGATCATGTAAACCCTAGTTCGATTTTTTATGGGTCGTTTGATTAGATTACACAAATTAACACCCCGCCGGCCACCAAAACAAAAAAAGGTTTACATAAACAAGGACGTGTTTGATTGTCAAAATTGTCTAAGAAAAATATGTTTTTTTTCACCTAATTTCCTACTTTTGTGATGTCTGATTGATTTTTATTTTCCACGGAAAATATTTCCTACTTTTGATCACATAACCATATTTTCCTTAAAAATAAAAAATAAAAAATAAAAAATCTTTAGAAAGATGTAGCTTTTATTTTTCAAATAATTCACTCCTTCCCTCGATGATCTACCCACTAATAAAAATGGATAAGTATAATATTTTTAAGGTCAAAAACTAAACTAATCAAACACTTAGGATGCATTTGATTATTAATATTTTTTATGAAAAATATTGTTTTTACCCAAACTTCTACTTTTGTGTTTGATTGACATTTTTTCCATGGAAAATTTTTTCATACTTTTGGTTATGTTATCATATTTTCCTCAAAATCAAGGAAAATATTTTCTTGATGGGGAGTAGGATTTTATTTTTCAAAAAATTCTCTCTCTCTCAATAAAAAATGGATAAGTCTAACATTTTCTAAGTTGAAAACTAAATCGATCAAACACATTTAATTAATAATTTTCATACAAATAAATTCTAAACAATTGAATTGCCTAAAATTTATTCTTTCCATGCAAATTCCATACTCGCAATTAAATACAAGTTGAAATCTTGAGCCGCAGAGTTGCTGACATAAAATACAACCTTCCAAGTTTGTTTCTCCACGTTCACCATTTTTCCTTTGGCGGCCGCGAAAATGTATACAAGAAACAGAAAAAAATATGTATAGTAAATGACACGAAACATATATTTCTCACTTTTATTATTCTCACCTTGGCACAACCTGTAGAGACCAAATTTTTTTTACATTTGCTCCTTTGATGATCTCAACAGATTCTCCAAAACTCTTTTTCTTTTGTAAAAGTTAAGGAGACTTGCAAATGAATGGCAAAGTACACTTTTTCAAACCCTAAACCTATTAAGAAAATGCCTTTGGAAAATTCCAAACTTCTTAGGACTTCATGCACAAATTACTATTACCAGCTTTTCTAGTGCTCCAATGGCATCCCCAACTGCACTTTATGTAGCTCTCAATGTATGGGATTCATTCTATTCTGTTCTGAACTGAACTGGTCGGGCTAAGTCCAGACTTCGAATCAACCAACGGTTTCCAATCCAACAATTTGCGTAACACACTTCATCTACAAGAGTTATCAGATATTGTTACAACACCACTGGGGATTTACACTAGTTTATTTCCTGCACGTTTAGACACTGAAGACACTTGAGGCGGGTGATAATCTGGCCAAAAGAAGGGCGTGCCTGTGGATTTCTGCAGAAGAGGAACATCACAAATTAGATTTCCCAAGGGGACAAATAGTTCATTTCTGTTATCTACACCATACGTGGATTAGACATTACTATATAATACTGCATACCAAACATGTAGTTTAACACGAACAGGAATACAATGCATTCAATCAAGTATCACTGTATCAGACACTGAAAAGTAGAAACTAACCGATTCCAACAGTCACTAATTATCTCCGCAACCAATGGATCCACTGTGAGCGGAATATCAAGGCATCTACCCTGGAATCCAACAGCTCCAACAACCTGCATCGAATTCATTCCCGTCCATGGAACTCGTAGAGTTGCCAACTCCCATAATATTACTCCAAAGCTATATACATCAGATCTGCACATAGGAGAAGTCAATTATCAAAAAGATTATAAATAGAACTATCAAGAAAAATCATATTCTTCCAAATATAAAGTACACATCATGTTCAACTCACTTCTCATTGGAGGGTTCATTTCTTAGAACCTCTGGTGCCATCCACTCTGCCTGCATATTGAATAGCAATAGCCATTAAATCATTTCCTGTTGCTATCAGTTTTTGTTCTTTCATTTTATTTCAAATTTCCTTTTTTTCCGAAAGGGGAAGAGAGGGGTGGGCACACTGAATGATTAATTGATCACCCAATTCTAACATGCATTACCGTTCCAGCAGCTGACTTCGAAGATAAAAAAGTATGGTGCTGCAATCGTGACATCCCAAAATCACAAACCTAGCAAGCCACGCATGAGAGAATAAATCAGTGGGGAGTAAAGGTAGGTCCAGTGTCATACCGAAAATGTCCTAAATATTAATCATTAGACCAAACCTTAACAACCCAGTTCTTATTAACAAGGAGGTTTGGAGTCTTCAAATCACGATGCACAATGATAGGTTGGCTCGTGTGTAAGTAATTCATTCCCTTGGCCTGCAAGAAAATGATATATGAACAGATGGGAGTAAAATCTTGATAACTGAAGTAAAAGAGAACAAGATTATCCGGCTAATACCACATCAAGAGCCATTCTTATCCGCCTTTTTTCATCAATTTGGATATTTGGACGGTGCAGCAGCTTATACAAACTACCCCTGCATAGAAGAAAATGTTGTGAACTATAGAAGAATGGGGACAAACAGAAACATAACATCAACTTGTGTTGGATATATAGTGCAAAAGAAGCCGAACAGATCATGCATATGTAATTATTTCATAGGATATCTCCAACTCATAGGATATCTCCAACTCAGGTCCTTTCATTCATAAAAAGGCAGTAGAATCAATAAAAACACGATTCTGTGTAATAGCTTGCCTTTATGAAAAGAGCTTCAACAATCTCATCTTACCCCACCCACAGAGGAAAGGAAAAAAAAAGGAACTCATAACCTAGTTAACCATCCTAGTGCGTATGCATGCAAGCTGGGGTTACTTGTCTGAGACAGGGACAGAAGCCACCATTCTATGGGATTAAGAATGTGCTAAGACAACCAAATCCATCCTAGCCTGTAACATGAGCTATTGAGGTTTACCTTGGTAGAAACTCGGTCAATATAGACAGATTCGGGGGAGTTGCTACAGCTCCCATGAAAAGAACAACATTTGGATGCCTCAGCCTCAACATGATATCAACCTGCGTAAAATGAAATGACAGTAAACAGAGTTTGAGCATTTACCTATTGTTCCTAAGGTATATAGTCACAAGACAAGATAAGCTAAATTAGCACTTACCTCGCATTTAAATTGAGTGAGTGCATTGCCTGAGATGTCTTGTTTCATTAATTTTTTGACAGCAACTTCCTGTTATGAAATAACATTAATTTAACAAAGTAATTCAAAATAAGCTATGATATGTCTAATATCAGCACAAGGTAAATGATTTTCTATGCAAGTAAAGATATGCAAACACCACAAAATGTTAGCCAGGTTTAAAGAGAGCTACACCAAAATGAGCAATGCCTGAGATGGTAGCAAAATGTTTTGTCCAGTTGGATGCTATAGAAGAGGTGGCTCAGATGTATAGAATGCATTCGAACCCCAGTTCACTGAAACTAAGAGTTAGAGATTGCTATTGCTGTACAAAGACACATGAGGCCCTACTAACCTTCTCCAAAGAAAGATACCAATAGATAGACATAAGAACTCAAGCACATAACCTGACCACAATAATTTGAAACTAACAATAGTTTGGGTAGATCTTAGCGGTCCAAATATTGCAATGACCTCACTTTAATACATTAGGCGATAAATGAATAAGTCTACAACATTCAGTAAGCAGGACAAAAATACTACATACGAGGCTTGAAATGCAATGGAAAGATGCTTGAATAATCTAATGCTTGTAAAGTTTTTACTTCAAAGAAATTATCAACAGATCTGTTCAATACATAAACATAAAGCTTACCGTGCCATTCCATTCTGCTCGGTAGACTTCACCATATGATCCTGCAAGATATGGAAGGAGATTGAATATGTTCAGTATAGAAAGACTATGAAACTCCAGTAGAGACCATAGTTTCTGACAGAAGTCGAAAAACATATTGCAATTAGAAAGTAATAAAAATCTAGCAGGTAAAAAGGCAACTTCCACGACTTATTGACTACCTCATGCATTTTTTTCTAAGGTTAAATACCAGAATTAGTACATCTTCAGAAATCCTAAATAAAGAAAAAGAATTATTAAAAGAAGCAAAAAAATGCACCTACAGAGGATCTCAAAAGAAAGTGAGAAGAAATCCATTGCAATTGCAAAACCTTGCAAATAGACAATGAAATTGTTTCCTTAACGAAGCAGGCCCCATGCTCGAACTGATCTCATGATGTACATCTAAATTCTTTACCTCTTCTACAATTTGTACGGGCAGCAGGCAGAAATAATTCTCAGACAGTTACCAACTTTGACTACAGAAAGATCATTCATGAGCAATACTATGAACTATGAGCAAGTGGTTGATAATTTGAACAAATTCAAGGATCGAGTGAACATTTAACCACAGAAACATTATTCAAATTATCAATATCTTAATTTTTATGTTTGAAGCTGAACCACTTGAGCCCTGTTATCAACATCCATACTCTAAAGTCTAAATATAAGAAATGAAAAAAAAAACACCCACACACATACCTTACTCTAATGTCACAACAGATCTCAAACCTTCAATGAGAGAATAAATCTAATGAATTGAAACTTTACCTATACCAATACGTTCAC